>JAVQIZ010024908.1:0-45804 GCA_036023535.2 Galaxias brevipinnis | reverse complement strand
GTGTTCTCCCCGTGTTTGCGTGGGTTTCCTCCGGGTACTCCGGTTTCCTCCCACAGTCCAAAAACATGCAGGTTAATTGGTGACTCTAAATTGTCCGTAGGTGTGAATGTGAGTGTGAGCTGTTGTCTGCCCAATGTGTCGGCCCTGTGATAGACTGGCGACCTGTACAGGGTGTACCCCGCCTCTCGCCCTGTGTCGGCTGGGATAGGCTCCAGCCCCCCCGCGACCCTGCATAGGATAAGCGGTATAGCTAATGGATGGATGGAGCATCATGAAGTTTATGCAATCACGGTGTGCTTCAGAGACATGAAAGGTATTTTTACATGACTAGGAACATTTTCCTGTAGTGCGATTTTCCACGTCCCACCTAGCAGCGGCAGTGATTATCGACATTAAGGAAAATGGAACAGAATGTCTGTCCCCTGATCATCATTTATGATCTTGCCATGACCTAACAATATGTTACTTGTTAAATGGAGTACAGAAATTGAACAGAAATTGACAAACGTTCTACCATTTCAAATCGATAAATCCGTTTTGAGATCATTTCAGATTTTTATATTTTGTTAATTGGGGGACATTATCGTGTACATTTAAAATAACAACATGACGTTTTTATTGTTTTAGATCAAATTTAAATAATAGTACTCTCAACATTGCTGTAAAAGCCGAATAGGCGACTGTAATTTAAATGCATCTTAGGGCAATCCCATGTGTGAAGCATAGAAACTAAAGACTTTTAGACTTGAGCCATGGTAAGTAACTAATTGTAGAACATATTTCCACAATACATTTGTGGTCAATAGAGATCAGCAGGGTTTTTTGTAGGATGGCAATGTAAATGATTGATCAGCAGTACCCTCTCCTCACATTGTAAGGACACTGTATTTATTAACTTACAATTGTAGCCAGTGTAAAACAACCCACTTGTCTTTTGAATATTAGTTATAACTGTGATATACTCAGGCTTTGTACTTCTGCTCTATCCTGTCTTTGTGTTTGTCGAAAATTGTTGTCATGGTAATAGTTGTCATGTACTGTGTGTTAGTAGAGGTACACATGTACATAATATTCATCAATACTATTCTTATACTGATTGTTAGGATAGTTGTTAAAAGCCATCTACTATCTTACCTTTTGTCTTAAGAGGGCATATTCCCAAAACCCTTGATTTTCCAGATTCTAGACTGTATAGTCAATAACATCTACAGTATATAGAATATTGATATGTAGGAATAAATAATACTTAAGGAAAGTGTGGTCTTCCACATGGAACTACTTAGTGGACTGCAATTGTTGGCAACTTGACGATGGTGCCAACTGACATAGCATCAAAAGCACGAAACAAACGTACGCTCACATCACTCACCCATGGAGAGCTGAAACCTCATAGCGGTTAACCCATTCTGTTGCTAGAACAATAGTCATGTGGCTGACTGCTTGGATGTTGCAACCGGAAGAGTTGTCGGTTGCGTGTATGTATGTGTGTGTGTGTGTGTGTGTGTGTGTGTGTGTGTGTGTGTGTGTGTGTGTGTGTGTTATAGCTATCTCATTACACTGAGCTCAATATGGTGTCAAACCTTGTCTCTTACAGTCATGGAGAGGGATTATTCAGTTTCTCTTCAACTTCTTGTGATATTTCTGTCGTTTTTAGTTTCAATTTGATCAGAAACGTGATCTAATATGATGGCAAAAAACGAGTGTCGAAGGGGTATGAGTATGAAACGAGTATGAAAGGGGACAAAGGATGTCCTATGACTTAAAATAAAGAAACGACTTATTTGGACACAAGTGGAAGTAATGTTTAATAATCCTGTAGGGAAGAACATAGGAAAGGAAAAAAAAGAAAAGACATCTTAAAGACCACTTCACTAGTTTGTAATAGGTCTGTATCATATTGCAAACGGACTCAACCCCTTTGAAAGCTGATGTCACATCTGTCTCAGTAACAAATGGTTTAGATTTGGTCTTGTGTAGTATTTATTTACAAACCGATTCTCAAAATTAATTTTTTTAAAGCGATATATCTATTGATGTGGTACATATTGTCCTCATGAAAAACTTTCTAAACACGATGAGAATATAGGTGTCCTCCAAATGTGCTGTTGTACTGTGTAGAGGACAATTTTTTTTTCCAGAGCGAGCCTGGGTTCCTGGATGACTTAATAGAGGGGTGCACATGCACATAACCTTATTAATGAATGAGTGTGTTAGCTGGGAACAGTCGGCTATGGTTGTTGTGTATCATTTCAGTGTATGTAGTACTATATGCCCGCCAAGCTGGCATGACCCCAAACACCATTAAGTGCAGCCTCCTTTCTCACTCCCCTCCCCCTCTGAACTATCAGTCTTCCTGTCATCTTGTTCTTTTGCAATGTCCTTAATACAAAGCATATAAAAGCACAGCTTTTTCAAAAAACTGGTGCCATACATACACTGAATATTCATAGTGCTACCATCTCTAACTTCATACTCTCAACGTACTGTTCTTTTTGACTGCCAAAAAATGGAAGAATGTCACATGCCTTTCTCTTGCTCCCGTCAACGAATGAAATCCGAGTTAAATAAAGGAGACCTCTGACATTTAAATAGAAACAATGCTTACTACATTTATGATGGGAGTTTAATATTGTTCAGTTACCCAATCAGCTAAAACTACATAAATGCATGCATTCATGACTGAATACAAAGTGTCTTGTATAAAGCTTGCAAAAATAGTGGTGATAATCATTTAACAAAAAAAGAGGACACACATAAACCAATGGAATAAGTTAATAACCAATATGACCTAGATAATATTGAGGCTCCCTGGCCCTGGTTCTATTTATTTTAAAGCAATGTGGTTATTGATGTGGTACATATTGTCCTCATTAAAAATTTCCGAACACCATGAGAATACCAGTGTCCTCCAAATCTGTGTACAGGTTTTTTTTTTGGGGGGGGGTATATTCTAATTATGTTGCCCCCTCACCACCAGTCATTGGCATTGCCCCCTTAGACAATGCATTCTAGAACCGGCCCTGGTGCAGACATAGGAGCCGTCATTTGATTCTGTCCCTGTTCAACATAAATATAATTTCATCATAAAACCTGCGCTTGTTTGTGTGGGCAAAACTATTTGGATTATCTATGAGATGACAAGATAACGTAATTTTGTGGAAAACCTATAGTTTATATAAATTCACTGCCGTGCATTTACCATGTAGTGAATGCGCAGGGTTCCACTTGTAACACAAGCCTGATCAAGCAAACAAATACTACTAACATACTAATTTCCTCTGTCCTAATTTATCCTCTTTATTCCGCTGTCTCTCTCTCTCACTGACACACACTCACACACACTTGCACATGCACTGATTCAACGGCCAAGCAAATGTTCCTGTGAGAAACAGTGAGAGCTTGCCATGGTTGACGGCGTGGTAAAGGGATGAAGTGTGGGCTGAGATGGCTGTGGTCAGAGAAGATAGTTGCTGTGAAGCTGTGGTGTGGGCGATACTCTGAAATTGCCGTGGCTTATTGGACAGCGCCGTGGAGCGAGTATACAATCCAATCCTGCTATTGGTTCTGTGGTGTTAGTCCTTTTACCGGGAGCTCCTGGCATTATCCTCTGACTACCGCGAGCAGGCTACACACTGCAATGGAATTTGGAGGCCGACATAACCCCATCCTCTTCCTCTGTAACAACCTCCCACAAACATACACACCCACTTGTATGGACTGTAAAATGAAGGCCTGTTTGATGTTCAGTTTTTCTTCCCGGTTAGCAGACAACAGCTGCACTCTGCCTCCTGGCCAACACACACAGACTACCACATCTCTCTCTGATCTTCCCATTTCTAGACCACCTAGCCCATGGATGTGTCGGCTAGCAGTAAAGGATTTACACCACAGCTATTGAAGCTTTGCACAGTGTTTAACCAGGGCCCAGTCGTTACATAAGGGACTGGCGTGATTAGGACTGCAACAGTGACAACGTTTGACTTGACAATTTAAAACACTTGAGCGCTATGTAGGCATCTATAACTGAGGTTGGACCTCTGGTCAGTCGAACCCTGTTGGTGTGTGAGTGTGTGTTTGTGGAGTCCAGTGGCCGTGGGTAAGCTGATTAGCCAGAGTGGACAGTAAAGAGGATTGAGGTTAAATTAAGCTGAAGTCTCATGGCCGTGTGCTTGTTATCTAGCAAGCACGGTAACCTAGACTCCACCCCTTCAAAGCCAGACGCTAGCAGCGCTCCGGTACTCACACGGTTAGCTCTTAGTTTCCTCTCTCTCTCTCTCTCGCTTTCTCTCTCACACACACACTCACACTCACTGTCTCTTTCTGCGGATGTTCACAGGAGCTGTGTATTGAGCAGTTTCCCAGTCGTCATGACGATCTCACACCCCGCTGTCTCCAAAGCCTTCTGCCCGTTACCACGGTGACCTGATCCCATTCCATCTCTTCTTCTTTCAGACAGCAAAGCTGTGGAATTCTGGCTCCCCATCGTTGGTAGTCCAGCCTGTGTGCAGCACTATGCATCGAAGGCTTTTGTTTTAAGGATATTCCAGGGAGGCGCACTGAGAATGCTGTGGAAGTGAGTCCAGGAGTGTCGTCAGGGGAAGGGCAGGATGCCTGTACATCAGATCGCTGTGGTTCCAGCTCGAGAGACGGCTAGTGACGGCAAGAGTGCCCCTCGCTCCAAAGACAAGAGTGAGGTAAGTGCCTGACACCTAGCCTCTGACCTTTCACCTCCTACCTGGTCTTGAAGGAAGGAGGAGGAGGAGGGCTTATGCGTCGGTCTGGACGGTAAACCGAACAAGTTTAATCTTTAGATAGTTCCATTTAACAATCACTGATGCTACAAACGTCTATGCCTGGTGCAAGTCACCTGAGGACTTGATCTGTGATCTTGGACAGATGGGTGGCAGAGGGTTGTTGACCAGCGTGGGTGCTTTGTGACCTGCTTAGGTGTGTGCGTGCATTCTTTTAAGCCTTTGCGCTGGCTGTCAATCCTCATCAGTCAGTGCTAGCTGCCACAGTGCACATCTAACAACTAACACAACACACAGAAACTAAGCAAAGCTCCGATCACCTTATTCCCAATCTTTCTAGTTTCCACTTCACTGGTCTCGAACCTCACACTGTGCAAGTCAAACAATTGGCATACCAAGTCCTGAAAATCACATCCAGATGATTTTGGGTGGCAACATGGCAAGGCTGTGCGTTGTGTTGCAGATTGTGGTTTTTTTCACACGTTGTCCACAAGTTTGACACCCAAAAAGAAAGACAAGGAAATTTTGTGTTATTGGCCCCTCACACGCTTTCATTTAAATGTATTCGCCATATCAGCCACAACAAAAACATCATTTGATGTTAAAAGGCTTAACACAAATATTGCCCGACACCTAAATTAAGGGTTCAGGCAACAGCTCTTGTATGTGACAGAAATGTGCATGCTAACGTTGGGCTTATCCTGCTTTTTGTTTGCTGCCATCTTCCTGGAGTCCATCATTTCATGTGCAAAACGGCAAACACATAGTGCCGGCTGGACTACGCTACCCACCATCCAAAGACTAATTCAATCTGCGGGCCACACACACACACACATGCCTAAACACATGCTCGCACATACATGCGCTAAGACTTTATATAATGTGGCCTAAATAGAGCCCAGTTACTCAGGGTTTGGAAGCAAAGGGGCAGACCAAAGCTTCTGAAGAAAGAAACTGAATGCAAGGTATGACTGAAATGTAGGCTTCTGTAGTATGGTTATGGCAAGCGGAATTGAGGCTTGTGCACACTGGTGCTGTTCTTTTCAAAACATCTTTTAAAGTAGCCCTTACCGGTATGTGTCTGAGAGGGCGATGGCTCAAGAGGCGACATGTTGACAGGACTTTTGAGTTTGCATGTTGGCTTGTCAAAGAAATGTCTGGTTTATTGGCTGTTTAAGTTAAGGCCAAACCGTATCAATTTTGAAATCGCCAAGCTGTTTAATTATGTTGGCTACACTAAGCCGGTTTACGTGTTGGTCTATTAGCGATACCAAGCTTGTGTATCCTTTACTTAATAACCTCTATTAAAATGTGTTTTAGTTGGACCCCATGATGCGAGGGAGAACCAACCCAACGGTTTTAAAATGTTTTACATATATGTTTGCTTACACTGCAGCTGCTTGTATGCACTGAAAGTAGGACGTTATTTTTGTTAGGAGGCCTATTCTTTTGACTGTTACATCCTTAGGTCCACATATGAAAGGTCTGTCTGAACGTGACATGCTCAAATTAATATGTAGCATGAAAGTAAAATGTAACATGCTCAAATTCACACAATAGTTCAGTATATAAGTTCACAGCTGACAGAAATGTTTATACTTGTCAAAAACATACAGGCAAAACTTGTTTTACAACATCTCTACCCTGGTGTCCTAGCAACGTGTGAAGTTCCAGGCCTCTTGTTCTGATTGGACAGAAGAGTGTTGCTCTGTATGCAAATCCTCTGATCTGCTTATGATGACAACATGCTCTCTTTTCTGGTGCTGTATGGAATCATCTGTCAAAACTCTGTAGTTTTCATGTGTGTGTGTGTGTGTGTGTGTGTGTGTGTGTGTGTGTATGTGTGTGTGCTCTGGTTGGGGGTAGAAGGTGGTAGTGGTGGGGGGCTAAGGGTCTCTATTTACAGGTAGGATGTCAATAGGACTCACAGTTTGGAAGGTGCTAGACATGAATCAGTTGGTGGTGGGATCTAAGGCAGTAACAACCAGCTTCCGGTTTCCATGTGTGCTGAGAGAGGGAGCGATCGTGACATGTGTTAGGGTCTGTATCCAGAAAGGAGTTTTCTGTAAGAACTAAACATAAAGTTATAGTATAAAAAAACAGCAACTTTTTATTTTATTTACAGAGCCAGTAGGCTGAGGTGAGTGTCTGGTCCAGAGGTGTTTAAAACCATTAATGTACCCTGCTACTGCTAGTGGCAAGAGAGTGTACGGGTGAAGCAAAGAAAAATTGAATAATGGCTGTTCATTCTGGAATAAAAGATAGGAGTACACATATTAACCAAGAATAGCCAAGCAGGAATTTGGAACCTTAAATATTTAATATGGTCAAATAATTAGATCAAATTACATTTGCCAATCTTTCACCTTTGAACAAGCATCTCATGGGTGCTAAAGCCATGCACACTCCTCAGCTTGATTACAGTTTATTATTTGCACCTGTTTGCTCTTACATACCTTTTGCTGCTTTACTTTGTTCCAGTATTGTTTAAATACATGTGAGCAAGACCAAAAAATAACTCTCAGTTAACCTATCTTTTGTCTCAGACTCAGTTTCATCTTCTTTTGAAGATCTGCGCTTGGGAGTCCATTCTGGTTTACTTTGAAATGGGTTGTATTGACATGTAATTATGGTGAAAAACCATAAAGAAATGGTCAGGATGCTGTGCATGAAAGGTTCTTCTCTGGACCAGCTCAAATCTGGGACATGACATCTTATCCAGTCTAGTCACCCTACTTCGCAGGAGATAACGTATGCCATTCCCAGAGGAGTTTCATAATCGTGTGACATCGGCCTGTCAGGTTTTCCCTAATTTCATGTGCACAGGAGAGTAGCAACACAAGCTGCTAATGAGTCTCATGAGATGTCAAAAGATAACTTGTTTATTCCAGCAGAGCAATTCAGACACTGGTGTTCTGGAATGTCCAACGTGAAATCGCTTTAATGCCGCTGTAAATAGCCGGCGGTTTCATCCCAGAGGGCCACTAGGTAAGAAGATTGGCTGGCTTTAAGCTGACCTTGTGTAAGAGACACATGTGGAAGAGTGTGACTCTTGACTGGAGGATAACAAGCCAATGACGACACAGGATTATTGAAAATGTTTTTGCTACTTTGAATAATCAGTTTGTTTCTACATTTACTTGGAAAGGTTGAGATGAAAACTGGTTGTTATAAGCATACGGATCAACTTTTTCCTGGTTGTCCTCTTCGGCATGTTCTAACAATAATTTTTCACTTCCTCATCACCGTTCATTTGTGTCTCCCTTCCTTCCCTCTCTTTATTCATGGCAGGGGGATAAGACCGCTGGGCGTTCAGGAAGTCGATCCAGTACCATCTCCAAGGTAACCACTAATCACCAAAATCAGAGTCTTAAAGGGCCAGTATGCATCACACTTGACACAGTGAAAGCTTTCAGGCTTTAATTGGCTTAACGGAATGCTGAAAGCCCAGATAAAGTAATCCATAGTTCCCTTTGAACAGCTACCTTGCCATGTCTGATAGCTACGTAACTAGCCAAGCATTAAACCTTTGATTTGTCGCTTTAAGCTGAGTATTAACTGGGTGGTAGGAATTAATCAAACTCATTGATTGAGTAGAAATGCTCACGCAATCTTATTGCATATTTTTAGGCCAGCAGCTCCACAACGGGATTGGGTGCAGGCAGTGCTTCTCGTACATCAGTAACCCCCTCTTCTCAGGACATATGCAGGTGAGATGTGCCCTGATGTTGGGGGAAACGATGAGCCAAAAGCAGCCAACTCGGGCCCTGGGCTTCTACACGTGGCTTTATAGACAGCTCGGTTGAACTTGTACTGGGGGTGAAGGGATTCTTACATGCTCCGGTCTTTCAAAGCACACATCTCACTCATCTATCTGGCCAGCATGCTCGTGTATCACCTCACTGTGGCTTTTCCATCTCTTCTGTGTACATGTGATTGTGCGTGTGCGTGTGTGTGTGTGTCTGTGTGTGTGTGTGTGTGTGTGTGTGTGTGTTTGATCAGTTCTGCTCCTCTGCCCCGCGTGGAAGAGGATGCCCCTGAAGTGAGGTCCCACCCAAAACCAGTGCGCATGCCTGCGAAGGCGTCTCAAAGCACCAACCAGTCCACGGCGACTGCCCAAAAGAAGCAGGTGAAGCGCCGCCACCGCCGCAAACGGGATAGCAACGCCACCTTAGACGGTGTGAGCCCCAGCTCAAAGAAGGAGCCCATCAACTCCAGCTCCCTGCAGGAGCCCACCGACCCCAGCTCAAAGCAGGAGCCCACCGACCGCAGCGACCAAAGCCAGAGCAGTGAGCAGGGCGAGAAGAGGGAGCGGGTATCCAAGCCCCGTAGGGAGCTGCCCCCCCGCCACCGCGGCGCTGCCCTGCCCCAACCGGACACCTCGGAGGAGGAGGATGAGCGCAGCCGCCAGTCCCGCAGCTGGAGCCAAGAGAAGGCGCGGAGAGGCCGCCACCGCAGCGGGAGCAGGGGGGGCGGGGACGACGGGGCGGAGCCCATGGAGCTCCAGTCGGTTGGCTCTGACGAGGCCAAGGAGAACCAGGCTCCCCTGGAGAAGCAGGCTCCGCCAGAGAGTGAGGTGGGGCTACAAAGTCAGCATGGTGTCGGAGGTGCGAAGGAAAAGAAGGAGGGGCGCGGCTCGCTGAAGGGCAGCACTCGGGCCAAGCAGAGGGAGGGCTCCAAATCACACAGTTCCTCGCGCAGCCCCAAAGGGAGTTCCTCACTGGCCGAGGATGGGGAGGAGCTTACAACCAAGCGCTACAAAGAGAGGGGTTCGGGGAGCGGCGACATGTCAGTACCCTCGTCACGGCGACGCTGTAGTGCAAACGTCACGGCACAGGACAATTCTGATGATTCAGAGCTGGAGGTCTGCAGGTTAGTGTGTGTGTGTGTGTGTGTGTGTGTGTGTGTGTGTTTGTGTGTGTGTGTGTGTATAAGTCTACATATACTGTATACGTGTACATGTTTCTGCTCGCTCAGTTAATTTGCATTACTCCATTGTCAGTTTGTGTTATTCCATCAGTGGTGTCCTTGGAGTTATTCAGAAGCTGTATCGTTTGTGTATGTATGTATGTATGTGTGTGTGTGTGTAGGATCTGCCACTGCGAGGGTGATGAGGAGTGCCCACTGATCACGCCATGCTTCTGCACTGGCAGTCTGAGGTTTGTCCACCAGGACTGTCTCAACCAGTGGATCAAATCCTCAGATACACGCTGCTGTGAACTCTGCAAATACAACTTCATCATGGAGACTCAGCTCAAACCTTTACGCAAGGTACATACACTCCCGCACACACACACCACTGACGACTCCAAGCTCTACCTATTTTTTGCTGATTTATTCTAAAGTCACCTCTGTCTTTGCCAGTGGGAGAAACTTGAGATGACCAAAAACGAGCGGAGAAAGATCTTCTGTTCGGTGATGTTCCATTTAATCTCAGTGGGCTGTGTGTTGTGGTCCATCTATATTCTGGTCCAGAGAACCGCCAAGGAAATCAGTTTGGGCAAGGACGGTCAGTTTCTCTTCAAAGTCTCACTGCATAGTACAGAACCCTACAGAAAGAGAGAGAGAGATTTGTCTGTCTGTATAAAAACCATGGCACAACTCATCATTTAGTGCTGTTTTAATCTAAACTAGTTGTCCATAACTGTCAACAAACCAGTGAAATTGCTGTAAGAACTTAGGCCTCTAATGTTCTTTTACTTTCACGAAACAATTTATCTGTCTGGATGGTAAATGCTGAGAATTTAAGCAAAATGACTGTCATGGTAAAAAAGTGACCACGGACTGCTGATCCGCTGCTTATAATTACCAGGATCCAGTACAAATAATTTCATTCAAATATGTATGGAAATCATGTGATAAATGTCTTTCTAGACTAATATACTACACATGTAGTCAGCAGCACTGATTTTTGAATTCCAGTAGTGTGTACATCCTGATATTTTCCAACCCATTGTCAAATTCTCTCTCACATGTGGGTCTTACCTGATTCTAGAACTAGTTATGTATGTCAGCAGTGTTTTACAATAGCTGTGCATGGATAATGTGGAGTGTTAGTAGATCAAACATGCCATCTTGTGATAAGATTTGATAATCTTGGGGCCTGCTTTGAAAATCCCTTTTATCAGTCTTTCTCCCCTAGAAAGTTATATTTTGTTTTGAATGTGTTTTGCGTTGTGTTGTAATGCATATAAACCTTTAAATGCAAGTACATTTAATTAGAATCTACAGAAAAAGCTTGATCAGAGTTTGATCAAGATTAAGCCGGGATACGCTACTTGACAGGGGCAAATACCAATGATAAGCATTACCATAGTTACTTATGCAAGTGCATAAGGGGATTAAAAGTCACATTTTAATCTAGAGCTAATATTTATTAATCAACTGAGTACCCTTTTTTGAACGTAGATAGTGAGTCTCTTCAGAGAGAACAGGAATGAGAAACTACACTTACTCTTGATTTCAGACGATTTATGGAGAATGTCTTTGGTGAAGTACTATGCGTCAGATGGTAAGACCAGCTCAGGCACCAGTCCTGTACACCCACACATCATTCTCCCATTCGTCTATTGCAGATTGACTGGTAAAAGGGGTCAGAAATCTTTAGGACAGCCATTTTAGCGCATACATAAAACAAGACCCATAACAATAGCTTTAATACAGTCTGACCCTTATGATTATTAACTACAATGAAAAACACAAAAATGGTAGAAAACCTAAAATGGCACAGGATTTGCCAATGTCGCAGAAGAAAACTCAGGCTGACGGTTGACTTTCCAAACTGTAGTTTACCAAAACAATGCTTTATTCCAGACCATTTCATTCACAAAATGTCTATTGCAAAGCAGTGGTCATAGACTCAGACATAACCAATCCCGGTCACATAAGCCTCTTCCTGTGCTCTCCCCTCAGGTGTGTTGGAGTGGCCCTTCTGGACTAAGCTGATATTGGTGGCCGTCGCCTTCTCGGGGGGCCTCATCTTCATGTACATCCAGTGTAAGGTCTACCTGCAGCTGTGGCGCCGACTCAAAGCTTTCAACCGCATCATCACAGTGCAGAACTGTCCCGAGAACGGCCCCCCCTCTTCTCAGGCTCCTCCCACTGCCAACGGTAAACACGAGCCTGTGGAGGTCCCCATGGGACCCATGGGGAACTGCGGCCAGGCCGCACCGACAGACTCCGACCTGACGGATGACGCAGCCGTTGCACCAGAGGAAAGCCCCGTCTGAGATCCCTCCCAAACGCACACACACCAAAACACACCCCGGGCTCTGACTAGCACGGGCCTAAACCTGATGTGAATAGGGGCTTGTTTAAGAGGGTTTGTCAATAGTTTAAACTTCAATGTGTTCTAATATTGTCGTCATTGAAGTGTTTGGACTCGTATGATCAGTTAATTCATGAATATCAGGGGACGAGAAAGGGTTGGAACTGTAGAGTATCGGACAGTAGGAGAGTCAGGGAAGCAGTTTGGTACATAAAAGAAAAACAATAATATGAAAAATGGAAAACTAGCCATACAAGAGTGACGACAAAGCATTTTTTCTTTTTTATTCTGCGCTATATGCTATGGTGTTTCTGCTGGGGCACTAAATAACAATACCAACGCTAGCTGGTTGTAAGCCACTTTTTAACCTATCCCAGCCAATAAGGGCTTCAAATACCAAAGACTATGAATGTGCAAAGACAATTTTTGTTTAGTGAGCAAGGTCTGTTGGCAACATCTAGAATAATCCCACAAAACTGTACACATAAAATAACTTATGACTTACCAAATTCGGCATAAGGATAAGTGATATTCACTTACTTTACCAACGAAACCCTCAAAATAACAAAATCTTGAATTTTTACAGTAGCAAAATATATTGATTAGACATAATCTTTCAACATCATGTTACTTTTAGAGATGTTCTTCAAAAAGGTACTTGTATTACTTCATGCATTGCTTTGATGTGACTATTATATTCTGTGTTTTGTACAACTCAACAGTGTTAAATTTTGATTGACTAAATGTATTACTCTACAAGGTTTTTGATTGACCACAAAGTCAAACAATGGCTACAACCATTTACATATACCATATTTTCTATATATAAATTGTGTCTAGTAACTAGAGTCTAGTTGGTTACATTATTACTCAACTAAAGTGTTTTATGGCCAACACTTAAGACATTTGCCTATACCAAACTGATGATTAAACTTTAACAATAGAAGCTAATTGGTGCAATAAATCTTGAATGTACACCTCCCACCTTGCTTGGGTTTGGCTAATAAATACAGAAAGGGTCGTAAAGGTATTTATTTTCACTTTTTCAAGCTCAGGTGTTGACGATAATTATACTGCCATCTTCTGGACTGCTCTGGAATAGTTGCACAATTTCAGACAAATTCACACTAATGACCCCACACTAAAATAGGCGCGCACACACACAGTCAAACTTCTTCCATGGATTTCTTCTGATCCGTTCCTAAGTGTCCGCTCCGACAGCCATGACATAGCTGGGCTGTTGTGGTTCTATCGTCTCAGAAAGGATGAAACACTGTCCAAACTTGTGATGTTTGACGAAGGGCTTCAAGTCTTTTACACAGGCCTCACTCAGTAGTCTCCGCCACCAACTCCTTATCACCACCAGCCTCTTCTTCTTCTTCATCCTCATCCAACTCCTCTATTCCTTTATCCTCATCCCCCATAACACTTTTCTCCTCGCCCTGCGTTCTGTCCACTCCTTTGCTCGAGATCTTTCTGAATTTGATGTTGGGTAGTTTCTTCAGATCACCATTCCAATCTCTGTCCCCCCAAAAAGGTTATCAGTATAGTACAGCAGCAGTGAAAACAAGCTGTGCAAGTGAGCATCAATAATAATCATGCCAAGCCAATCCACTAACCTGAAAAACTTCAGATGCTTGGCATTCATAACATCGGGAATCTCTGTAAAGAAAAGGATCATATATAAGATCATATAGCGGAGTGCATTTTTATATGCAAACGTGTGTCTCAAGAAAAGAGTTCAAACTTACCAAACCCATTACCCTCATACAGAGCTTTCTCTCGTTCGATGGTTTGCTGGATGTGATTCTCCCGGGCGCCATGGGTACGACCTTGCCGACCCTTGATACCATTTACCAGATCAATCTGCTCCAGTTCGGAGTCGAACCTCCGAAGGTAGCTACGTACATATCGAAGAGAAATAATAAATGTAACAGCCAATGTGAGTCTCACACAGAGGATGGACTGACACAGCAGCAATTACCTCACATCCTCAATAAAACCAAAACAGACAATTATGTGAGAAAAGTGAAAGGAGACCCAAATAAATCTAAATTAAAAGTGTTCTACAAGACAAAATATTCACCTGACGTGTTTTATATCTACCAGAATATCAAGCAACAGGGTATTACCATACATAAGCTCTAGGATGGGCCACCATCCTTACAATAGTAGTTTTTTTGGGCAGCACAGTGGCTTAGTGGTTAGCACTGGTGCCTCACAGCAAGAAGGTCCTGGATTCAAACCCCACCTGACCCAATGTCCTTTCTGTGTGGAGTTTGCATGTTCTCCCCGTGTTTGTGTGAGTTTCCTCCGGATACTCCGGTTTCCTCCCACCATCAAAAAAGCATGCTCCATTCTCCTACCAGTGCCCTGACCAGTCACTGCCACTTCAGCTGGAGTCGGTCTGTGTGTGAGCAAGTCTAGTGCAAATTGGCTGCCGTGGTATAACTCTGAGTGTTGTGTCTGATAGCTGTCGGTCCATTCGTTGTTCGTTCTGTGTAATTAATTGGCAACCAATTTGTGTAAAGCGCTTTGAGTCTTGAGAAAAATGCTAAAACTAAATAAAATGAATTATTATTATTATTTCAATACATCATTATATTTACCATCTTAAAAAGTGTTAAAAAAGACTGCCAAAACAAAATATGAGAAATGTATTTGTAGCGTTGTTTCTGTAAGCCCGAGTGAATAACAAGCGGACAATCAGAGCCGAGTGGTGACAACATTACTATTCTATACCCTAACCAAGAGTTTCTGATGTTCACTCTAAAGCCATATTAAAATCTGTGCAGAACAATGGGTTTTTTGTCAGCGTGTAATGTGATGTTTTTCTTTTACTCAACCCTCTTTATCAGAGCTTAAATGTATCGACTACTTCAGGTAAGTGAACTGACAACTCTTCTTTGGGGGTGTAGCATAATCAATAACAAAAAAATATACTAGATGCCAGGCAAAGTTTAAGTTCTGCTGCCTAAGCACAATTAAGCCAAGATACACGTTTTATTTTAATAGGCAAAATAGACACCTTTTACAATGTGTACACTATTCACTATGAGCAAACAAAAAAGTTTTGGGAGGGAATATACTGCTTGAACGATTTGGACAACAATTAACCACATATTTCAGCGACAGTAGCAAAGACCTTCTGCAAAATGATTGTGGGGCACAGAATAAAAACGATTATTTTTGTTACAAACTGCCAGGGATGTGATCGATTGTCAACAAAATACAGGAGATTATTTGTATACAACTCACCACCAACCAACAGATTGATCCATGGCAGCAAAGTAGCATTTGTGAACCTCACCTTTCAACAATGTCACATGCTTCCTGTTTCGTATAGGCAACCTTCGTTGGGTCCAATTGGTCCTTAAACCACAGTAGTTTATCCCCTACAAATACACAAAGAAATGAGCTGCTAAAATTGGATTACACAGCCTATCTGTACGGCTTTAGAAGTTAACAAATGGACACGATGGTTGAGCTAAAGTTGATTTTGACTTACGGATAGTATTCAGGCGTGAGGCTTTCTCCGTTCTCTGCCTACGTTGTGAGGAATAGTCGGCCAATTTTGAAAAATTAAGAAAACTGAATATTCAACATCGTCAACCTGTATCATTAAAGAATGATAACTACGTTCGCAAACTTCACCTGTCTTTCTTGTCAATGCGTATTTCCTCTCGCGCAAGGTAAGCCGCTTTCCGACTGTACGGATGACACACCTTCTCAGGAGCCTTTCCCTTCTGTTTCTGTACTTTTGGCTGAAACAAATTAGCACATAAATATCAGTGTTTCATACACCGGATTAAAACAAGAAATAAATGTCTAAGGTCGTGTTTTACCATAGTTATGATTATCTTGTTGCACGTGTCTCTGTTTACAGTTTCAACGGAAAATGGTCCGTGTTCAAAATGTGTCCCCATTTGGTCAAAGAGCAAAATCAGGTTCCTAGTAAGTTCCAACCGGTTTTTTAATGATCCGAGTAGTTTTACTTTTAAACAAACGGTTTTTTTTTTATCTTTCATCCCATTCATTAAATATATTATCATCAATCAAAAATAACATATTTGCACATTTTGCATTTTATACACTATCAGTGCAGTACTGATCTTTAATTGGCTTAGAAACCCACTGATTAGTTGTTTTAGATGAAAATCATATTCATACAATTGATACTAAGTGTTAATCATATACCAAAACACCCCCATCTAGTTTAACAAATGCGAAATATATTTTTTAAGTTGATCTGAAACAGTGGTTCGCTGATTTATTTTTTAAATGAGCAACCAGCAGGGGGAAGTGTTGTGTTAAGTATTCTTATTGTGGACTTAAAACCCCATGCATAAAATAATAATATGATATTAACAAAAAAAATCTAACCGTTTTGACTATCCAACTTCCAAACCCTTTGCTATAAAGGTTTTCAAATGTATCACATGCATTGATGTGCAAAATAATGACAAAAAATCTTTAATTTCTTCTTCTTTTTTTTTTGCACTTTTTGTTGGAATCTCAAACCTCTTTAAGTTGGACTGTCTTCATGTGTGTGAAAACAAATGAAACATTGTCACTCATAGGGTTCACTTAACTTACAGTAATTACTGTACAGTTTTACTGTAATTTCCTGTTAGTTGCTACCTGATGACCTTTGAATCATGTCAGGATTGCCAAATCAAACCTTTTTTTCTTGACTTGTCTTGGCTTATACTGTGTTGCTTGGCATCATTTATGTTTTGCATCATAATCAGACAAGGAAACCTTTCACAGCTCAAACAAAAGCCATTTGCCTGAAATCTTGCACATCAAGTTGAAACATGCTACCAACACAGTGCTATCTTGAACTACTAGGAAAGGGTTTGAACAATCCGTGAACGTATAACACAAATGTTGCTAATTGCTGAAGTGAGGGAATGTTTTCCAGGATAAATACATTGTATTTTTCTTTGTATTTTTACGTAATTTACAATAGAATAAATAGGTTCACTAACAATTTAGTATCAGCCATTGAAAACGTAATACAAATACTTTAGAGACATCCTAGTTCATCAGATTCTTCAACTGACGAAAATGCTGAAAGAAACAAGTGCTATACGGGCGCGAATGTTTTCCTTTTTCATGCCAGAGTTTGCTTCCCTTTTCGTGAGGCTGCATACCAATCCAGAAAGAATGTACTTCTACTGCAAACTGTGTGCTTCCAGGCTTGTGGCTACAAGCAAAAGGTTGATTGCATCACATCCTGGAGTTATCTGTAGGAAGCAGAATTATCTGTAAGGTGTGTCTGGGGTGTTTCTATTCTTTCTCTCCCTTTCTCTCTCATTACGTGTCTTTCTACTGAACTGTGTGTGAGTGAGTCAAAGCCTGAGCAGGAAGTGAGATGACTTGACAGCAGAGAAAGAAGTGGGGACACCATGGCACTTTGTCTACATGTTGGCCTGGTAACATGAGGAGTGGCCCCTGAGAAATGACCCCTCTATTGCTGCTGCTGCTGCTGACCAGTCTGGCTGGGACAGGTATGTGTGAAAGCACCTCACTCTGAACGAGTCACTAAGACCTGTTTACACTTTTAAATGTTTCCTCACGGATTGTTCGATTGTTGTTGTTCTGCTAAATAATGTGGACTTGATAGTGTATTGAGTAGAAGTGTAATATGTTTGTTTCACACTTTGAGGGTATTGATTTGTTATTTTTCTAGCATGGCAAAGTTGACATGCTGGAATTAGTTCTATAGGGTTTCCTGTATGGTTCTCCAATCTCCAGGGCATGATGTTGCTTTGTCTTTTTCTATATTATCTTTCCCAGTGAAATCTGACCATTTTCTCTCTACATCATTCATAATCTAGTGGTGATGCTATTATCTCATTATGAACATCTAAATTAAATGGTTATATCTGAGACAGTTACTTAGTTAGACAGGTACTTTAAAGTGTTACCGATCAGTTTTTAAACAAGGATATCCTGGTGTACTTCTAATAGTCCCTCATGTTCAATGCGTGAGGAAGTTCTTCCACTTAGGTCACTGTTTTGTAATGACGCACCACTAACAGTAAAATTACTCACATTTAGATGTATTCCAATGACACTTACAGAGAATTGTTTTTAACAAATGTGTACAATTGGGCAATTGCTTACTTCGATTTATGACACATTCTAGAATAAAGACACACTTTTAGTGTAGAATCCTTTATATAGTATAATCTAACTAATGTGTTCGTTGGTGATACAGTAAATAAAATGTCTTGCCTGTGACAAGTGATTATGTTTTTACTGAAACAGAATAGTTTTAACAGCAAATGATCAAGATCTAACACATGCACACCAACACACAGATTTTCATCAACACAACTGGATTTTTGGTATGACTGTTTATGACATTGTAAGGATATATGCTAAATTGCAGTAATCAGCCAGTCGAACGATGACCAGTCTGTAGACCACTCAGGAGAAATCGAAGTTGTGGAGACCACAGCCACAAATCTTGAGGTTGGACAAGACAATCTGAAGAGCTCAGGTAAGTCTGGACAAGTCTTTCTGTCTTTATCATTCTTAGTGCTTGTGGGTTTCCTACCGTTTCCCAGGGTCTAATAGGTAAGACTGGACGAGAATGCTCTTTCTGTCTCCATCAGTTTTAGCGATACTAGATGACCTACTGTGGATGTGACAAATGTACATGTATCGATGCTTCTATCTATGGATTTATTTAGAACTTTCAGCTAATTACTCCAGTGCACTGAACACGTCCATCTCAATCTTTAAGAATGCATCAGGTGAGTCCACATCTATAATAGGGTAAAGATATATAGCATTGTTTATGTACAGTAGTAAAACTGTCATTTGTAGTGGATTACCACTACAACACGTTTTAGTCTAATTTGATTAATTTTGAATTGTTTTAGCCTGTTGCTCTACAACGTCCTCATCGTATTCTGTGAATAAAGTAATTATGGTGTGAACAGTGTTTATATAAAAAGTATTTGTACAAGGTTGATCGATCAGATTTGTCATTGCCCTAAATCATATAATTACCTAACACATTGTACTGTTAAATTTTATATAATGTTAGAATTGTTTCATCAGGTAATCCAAAAATGCTATTGTATACACGGAAATAATTATTTGGTTTCACAAGGATTTGGCAATGGTATCTAATGTTCAGATCCAAAGCTGAAATGTGTGACATGCCCCATTAAATGTAAACTCTATTTGACCTATTCTTATTCCTTGACAACCATGGCAGACTTTGCTTACTTTGCCAAAAATATTCATCCATATTCCACTTGTTTGTAATACGGGTTCTGTAATGCAGGTAACAATAATACACTACCTTATACGTTCTATTCTATTCATTTTCCTTTGTCCCTCCCAGGACCCAGAATGTTTTTCTTGAGCACCGAAATGGGACTCAGGAGAAAAACGTCTTTTGTTGGGAGCTCACACAAAATATGGATTTGTATTGTTTTTGTCAAAATAAAATTTTTATTTGTGGTTAATTTTTGTTGTTCTTGTCTTTTCAGCTGAGCCTGAGGCAGATCACACTCATGGCTCTGGACGTGCTGGAAGTAATGTTGTAGATGAAGATGAGGGTATGTCAGTCAAACAGTGGCATTTTCTTAGTCCTCATGATGTGTTTGTACTCAGTACATTCAATGAAAGATTATGTTTCTGCAATTTCAGCACATTTCTTACACTGAGTTAATATATTCTTGAGAACTACTAGAAATATAGACAAAGCAAGAGCTGAGACTGATTAAACTCCTCCATAGCGGCAGACAAAATAATTCCAATTAGTGACATTGTTGACTAATTGGTTGATAACTTGCTTTGCAGCTTTTCCAAACAATAGCAGTCCTACCGATGAACCTGATAATGAGGATTTGAGTCTCATCATTATCCTGGTGCCTCTTGTGCTGGCCATTGTGATCATTGCTATGGTTGTGGGCGGAATTTTTATAAAAAACCGATGCACTACAGAAAACCATAGAAAAGGTAAGCCAGTCCGAGATTGGCCAATTTTCCACATGATAAGTAAAAGAAGCATGCATTTTTAAGGCTTTTAACACCAACACAGGCTTAGGATGAAATGACGCCAAAGGGGAAAAGGTGTAAATGCCAGGCCGAAAACGTTTATGAATTGTCGTGGTGCAGTAGGGTGTTTCTGATTTGGGGAGTACCATATGATTGATACTGTATACTATATATATATATATATATATATATATATATATATATATATATATTGTGTATATATATGATTTGATATAATATACATTTTATATAATGTTAGAATTGTTTTATCAGGTAATCTCTCTCACGCTATATATAAGCCTGACAGTGGGTCCAAGACTCATTTCCTCCCAAGGAAAACTAATTAATCTCATATATATTGATATTTGCTTGGTTTAGCCTTGACGAGTTATTTATTACTTAATCTAATTAACGATTGCTGTTGGAGGGTATTCCTGTAGTTGAACCACTTATTGATAAATGACCTTTATGATACCTGCTTCCTCTCATAGATCAAAACAAAGAAGATCCATATTTGGATGGGCCCAGTGCTGAGAAGGTGCCCATGTAAGTACTGCACTGACGGCATCAACATTTATATCAATCTTGCTGTTCATCCTCTGCGTGCTTTAATGAAGTAATGTGTCATCTGAATATCTATCTTTGAACACAAAACTGCTATGTTTGGTATGATTAGCCTTTTGAAGATGACATTTCCTGTTTAAAGGAGTGTGTGTGCAATTGCTTGTCTGTCCCTTCCTCCTCAGCAGTTGAAACATTGTCTTACACCATCCTCACTCTAGGATTTGTGCTGTTGTAGTGCAATATTTTACATAATGGTGAAACCTATCCAATGTGTCAGTGTTAGAGTTGCTGCTTTACTTGAGAAAAAAACATGAATGCAGAACCAACAGAGACCCTTTAAATCCATTTTATTATCCTTATTAAAAAATATACAGTATCTAAATCTGCCTGTCTTAACATAACACCAGAGCACATTGCTCGAGCACATCCACAGTAGACAAATGATGAGTGGACCTACCCCAGATTAATTCAACACCAGCAATATATTTTGAAAATGCAAAAAATTTTCCAACACAAAGTTTTGTTTTGTGGTGGCAGGCCTATGTTTGAAGACGACGTCCCCTCAGTGTTGGAGTTAGAGATGGAGGACCTAGAACAATGGATGAAAAAGGAAGGTGGGTACCCAAAAACAATCAAAACGAGACTATATGAACACAGTAGATATGGAATATAATTTTCTTTATGGAAATAAAGTTGAATTATTCAACACTTCTCTGTAGAAGTACACTGAAATGATTAATAAGAAAACGTTTCCAGAAGAGGTCGCCATTGCACTGTGTTGCAGCCAAGCAAGGACTGACACGGAGTAACCTCCCTTTGAGGCTATCCAAACAGAAAAAGAGCCTGATGTCATTCATGATGCATGAAGCTACTGAAATACATTCCTTTTTTGGACATGTTTCTAAACATCTCATCTTTTACCAGTATCTCAGCGTAGGATATATCTATGCCATTCTGTGGAGGTCCTTGTTCTGTGTTCATGTGGATGTGTTGTAACTTTACAGTAAGTATCTGTGCAATGACTTGTATATTTGTGTTTCTAGGTGGGGATGGTCTGGACTCTGGAAAGATATGATGACTGTCATGGTGAGTCAATTATTCGCTAATAATAATCAAAAACCAGGTACAGTAGTCTGTAACTAGATGATGGCAAAAAAACTTTGTAACAGTAATATACCCACTACTTAACACAAACATTTTTTTAATTGAAGGCCTACTACAGGTAATGAGCTTTAATCACAAATGATTTTCAATACCACAATACACCAAAGAACTCAAAAGCATTAATAATCAGGCCGCGGGGCAAATATATTTTGTCAGTTTTCTTTTTTCCTATGAATAGTAAAGTGACAGTGTTGCGTGAACAGACAAGATGGTTGGATGTGTCACACCCATTAATGTAATGTAAAGTCAGATTTCCTGTAAGCAATGGGAACAGCATGGTGACAATACACCTATAGCTGCTGCCTGCTACTTTTAAAAGGAAACTCACCCCCGTGACAGGGAAACACGTTAATGTTTGAGTTTCACTCCTGTGAGGTTCAGTTTGTCAGAGACATTTACTTTAACAACAGTTAGCTTGTACTTGGTACAGTCCTTGGAATTATTTTTAGCTTCTGGATATTTTCCTCACGTCGCAGTCTTTAGTAAAAATTAAAAGTCATATACTTATAGTTGATATCCCCCTATTCTCTGCATTCACTAGCATTTTATTTAGTTATCGCCCTTAAGTGTCTTCCTATATTCCTATAGGCCCCCTCCCATTCGGTTGTGTTTACCTGCATCAGCTGGGTTTGATGAACTCTGAACCCCTTTAGTTCTAACCCACAGTAATGCTTTGGAACGCTCCTCACATCTGTTTGCGATTGCGACAGGCATGCATGGGAGTGTGGCGCAACTTGGTGTGGGATGGTCCTCTGGCCTCCTGTTGGCTGGGTGGGCAAGAGTTAGTGTTGTGGGAAGAGGGGTCAAGGTCCACTCTGCCAACTGTGAACTCGCATCCTTCACACACATTACTTTTTCCCAGGGTTCTGTTGGTGGAGTGGCACAAAGGTCGCAGGCTACTGTCGGTTACAGTCAGTGGCCCTTTACTGACAACAACATTGCAACATAAAACTAAACAAAAGCCAACATGGTGTTACGCCTGCGCAATGTTATATCATGCGAGTGCGACCATGTTGTGCAACTTTGACTTGTTTTGGTACAGCCTACATTGTGGCTTACTTTACTTCCCATGACTCTTAATATCCACTTAGCCTGCGTTTACCATTCCAGTAATGGTTTTGGTATTTGACCTCTTCCTCTGCAATCTTTTCTTCTATCGCAGGAGGAACCATTTGGAACTCTGTCTCATCTGTCTGCCCACGCTTCCCTTTCTACTGGTAACCAAGGACACTCACTACACAAGGAAGGACAACCAGTTACTCTGCAGCACTCTGCTGGCCTGTGTGACCCCACTTCCATGTGCCCATCACAGAAACGTTACGAGCACACAGCAGACCGGGAGAGGCAATACCACCATGGAACTGACAAACAGTTGAAATAGACATTTGTTTTCCTTTTGGCTTTCCAGAAGAAAAATAATTATGCTGTTTGAAAGTTAAATATCACTATTTCATAAACGTTTTGCTCACTCCACCCTTGAGACTTCCATAGAGCCCAAGTCTGGCATTAAGACTTGCATCAGTTGAGTTTTGGCTATGATTCTTCCTCCATGTAATGAATAATGAATGGCTGCTGCAATGTCATTCTTTTGGTATCGTGTGCCTTTTGTTCATTGTTTCAGGCCCACTTTTTGTGACATTCTATTATTGCCTTTTGTATTCAGCTGGCATAGAGTAATTAATGGTGCTTTGTGATTTACTGTGGCAGGGAATCTGCATCCGAAAAAAGGATTAGCTCTTAAACAATTTGGCAGGCACCCACTTTCCTGACACCAAGACAACAATGACTTTCATAATTCAACCACACGAGATACCGAATACCCTTTTATTCACTCTGCCTTGCCACAGAAAAGCACAGTCTAAAACTTCATGTGTACCAGCCATTTCTCATGATAAGTAACTGGTCATGAATGCACATCCTGACATCTAGGCTACACTCCTCTCCTCCTCAGCTCTCTAGCCATTTTCCTGTGCTCTAGTGAATTCACCAGTTTTTAATTTGAAATGTTTTATGCATGAGGAAACTGAGATTGTGAAAATGCCTTTGATATACACATGAATGCTAAAGCTAGTTATGATTCCATACTGCAGTAGAGGGGGAACCCTTTTTTTTTAATGAAAAGTATGTATGTATGTATGTATTTTGGTGTTTTATATTGTAATTAGATTTCCCAATTAGTCAAAATCTTTTAAATAGCCCAAAATTTAATTGTTATAACAAAACAATAAATGTTAGCTCTGTAGGTCTAACAGCAGAATGTTCAACAATTCTGACTTTCATAAATCCGACGTTAAAACATATTACATATTTTGTGGACATAATAAATGTGTCTTGGTTTGAAGTATATTCAATTGGAATGTAGGAACGTGTTCAAGCATTCCATAAATCCTGTGGATTTCTGTGGTTTGGAGAGTCACCCTGTTTACCAAGCTGAGCATTCGTTTTCAACCATATGTCTCCTTGTTAGTCTGGTCATCCTCCTGTGTGTCTCAGAGGACTAGATGTGGTGAGGATCCACCGACTCGCCCATCCCCCTCCACCTTTCGCTCAGCTCCCCATGTCTGATGGACACTCATTGGAAGGTAATGGAATTCGCATGAGAGGAGGTTGCGGGGGAGCAAGGACAGAGAATACGCCAGACCAATGCATATAAATAAGGACTTACGGACAAAGGAAAACCTCCGCTGTCCCTTTCTCATTACATGGCTCTCACAGCAGGGACTGAAAATGTGCAGCAGGTGCCTAGTGATCTTTTTACTTCCCAGCTGCACCTTGCTTTTAGCAGAAGCAACCTAGCTATCTGAATATACTGTATATTGATAGTATACAAATGTCACTACATAATTTGAGGCACCACCATATCCCCTAAGCCCAAATAATAACCCAAATTATGTACAATATAATAATATAATAACCATAACCCAAAGTAGACCAGCTCAACCCTCTATCAAGACTTTGAAGCTGAAAGTCAAACTTATTCTTTAGAAAACACCATGCATCATTTTTTTACAATGCACCGGTATCTATTTAGACTACACCAAGGCCAGGGGTGGGTGTTTCCCAGATTTGTTCACACAATCAAGAGGGCCAGATTCTGGTCAGACTGGTTTGCATCTTTGCATGAAGCAGGAGAGCTGCTCACCCATGGTGATGCTGATGACATAACCTAGACCTAGACCTGATCCATGTCTGATGCAAATGTTTGCGGAAATACAACGCTGGACAACAATGAATAGACTCAGGCACATACTGTAGCTAAAAAGACATGACCCACATAGCCTAACATTTGATGATGTCTCATACCTCAAACAGGAAGCTAGTTTGCATCCATCTTAATAGAGCCTGTACTTGGGTATTATTTTAGCAGTGGACTTCAAATCTGAATGAGAACAGTGTTAAATGTGTGGTGACTCTGAGATGAGTTACCTTGGTCCTCACGCAGCAGTCCGTGGTTGACTGTGTTATTGTCTTGCCCTCAGGCAAGGTTTTCAGTCACACCCTATCTGTTCTCGCACACAGTCCCACTATCAGCTGTGTTTGTCTTTTCCGCAGCGTTATGGCCGACGCCTCAACATCGTTTCAGTGGCTTTATCAGTGCTATCAGGCTGAGCCAGAGAGGAGAGGGTAATCATTTTATATTGAGTGAAGCACACAGTGAGTGTGCATCAGGGATGAATGTGTGCATTGTGTCCATTTATTTTTGTGTGTGGGTGTGGCTCTGTGTCTATTTTCAAATAATACATTTCGAACTCTTTTTCTCTCTGTTTATCTTTTTTAATGGATGCAGCTTTTACACTGATGTTGTGTTGTTAACAGTAAAACAAATCAATGTAAAACATTACTCTCCCTCTCACCAACTCGACCTATCTCCCAAATAGCAAAAGTGATCTTCTGGTGTCTTAATCGGTAAAGCATTATATTAAAGTAGTTTTACAATGAATAGGATAATAAACATGTCATTCAGTGTATTATTGTGATTGTTAGTCTAGTGGTTACAACTCCAAAGTTAATTATTTGATACATAGAAAATAAAGTGATAAAGCACTATTATAATATTTGATTGCTTGAACCACCTGAAACCAAATCCTCTTGCTTACACCCTAATAGTGATGTTTGATATTGCTTACCGCTGGAAAATGCATGTTAAAACCAGAAATAGGCACATGCAAAGAACATCTGAACAGCCACACACACACTTCTACCATGAACTGGCCCATCCCTGCCTGGGACTTCCTTAACCTGAGTAATATGTGCAGTTACTTGCTTGTGTTATTTGGGTTGTCACAAACAGCAGTGCAATGAGATTGTTTCCAGTCCAGAGTGATCTTTTTTTTAATTTAAATGGTTTACTCATTACCTTCTGTACTTACAGAATCCTTGTGTAAGTATATTACAAACATCTCATTCAGGGATTCCAAGATTCCACCTACATTACAGGACATGGACAGACAGCAATGGTGTGTCCTATATAGCAGACTTAATTTCATGTATGCAGAGTGATGGCAAATCACAGCTATCTTCGGCTTGTTTTTTTGTGCCTGCAAAGAGTGTTTCCTAACTTTCACTCAGAGGCTTATTTTTCAGCTGTCTTTGGCCAAAAGCCAGAGTCAATTCCATGCTTCTCAGAATCACATTCTTCTGTGCTTAGTGATATCTCAGGGTCTCAGACTCACTCCCTGGTAGATTAAGAAACAGACTATGGAAACGACTATAAGACAAAGCTAAACAATGCCTGGCGTACTGCCAGTCTTGAAAACTACAACACTCCAATATAGTAAGTTAAAAAAAGCATGTACAATCAATACAATTGCTTTTAAAAATTGGATTTAGATTTTTGTTTGCCACGTTCACATGTAAAAAACATGTGTCATCGGTGCATCTTTTAATATATTTATATAAACACTATGATCTTGAACTGATCAGATAGCATGTGAGGTATTGACAGATTTTGGGAGGATTAGGGTTTCACTGATCAGCACTCTAACATTTATTATAAAAACTTTTCGGACAAGGTCAAATTGTGTTTGGAATCATTCATCATAAATCTTTTCTTGGTTTGTAGTGCAGCAGGTGGAAGTTTATCGTGCTCCAAATACCCCATTGAACGGCCTCTTAGAGTCTGTACAGACAATATTTCTCATGACGATGAAAAAGCGGACTATGGTAAACGTTGATTTTTTTAGGGTTAACATCTGCCGTATATACACGCACACATTTTTTTTTAAAACCAATCAGTCATGTTGACATCAAATTAGAGCGTCACACTGGCAAGATCATACTGCCATCATCATCTTGCGACACTTATTTTCTCCGGTCGGTGGAGAGATCGAAAGGCCAGGCGAGCGAAAGTCTCTGTTGTGTTTGAGGGGGCTTCGGAGAGCATTCATATGGCTATCTGAATAAATGTTCAGTCTTGTTTCCTGCGAATTTCCTAGTTCTACTGCATTGTGCAAAACTCACCCCAAGCTAGCTTCGTCGGTCAGTGTAGAAAATCGACTGTCATTATTTTTTTAAATGCTTTACGGGTTTAGTCATGTAGCTACCTGAGAAAACGATTGTCAATTCAGTATTAGAATGCTGAACTGTAGTGATTGTTAGCTATAGCCTGCTAGTACTAGCATTTGGCTTTGGCAGAAGGGTAACGTTATAGCACACGGACTTTTAAGGATAGGGAGTTAATGTTAGCGTTGCTAGCTAGCGCTAACCGAGTTAGCTTTTGTGGCTATCGGTAGTTCACTTATCCTCTACTTGGAAATACAATCGGCAGAGACTTCGGCTCGGCGGCACAAACGCTAATGTTAAATTAGTGGAGCGCCAAGAAGACCATTTTCCAGACGCCTACAAAGTGGATTCATCTGAGCTTTGGTTACTCTTCCATATATTTCTGAGGTAAATCGGATGCTACCCAGGACCCACACTGCTCATCTCCAAATCAAGTTACAGGACGCCACAGATGGAGGGCCGTGTCCCTGGTCGTGGAGTGAATGTGTCGGTGTTGATCTGAGAGGTTTGGAGGAGGGCCAGTGAGCTAGCCAACTTTAGGTTTCTAGTTTGTTGGCTGCGACACCTGCGACTAAAATAACAGGCAAGCTCGCGCTATATAAAAATAGCTAACTGGTTCACCAGTGGTTGGCTAGGCAGATGCTAGCTAAATGCTTTACGCTAGCCAGTAGCTAACCTCTGGCTAGCTAACCCACATTAATAGCAATACATGGGGTTTTAATAAAAGCTTAATGCGGTTCTTTGATGATTGGCAAGGTATATTGAGTGTTGTTGTGATATAGGTTTTCTTTTGAAAAGTTTCTTAGTGTTACTGTAAACTATTTAGCCTGGTAAGCTAGCTAACTTAACTTGGATGCAACGTGACGGATATGGGCGCCACTGTGGATACGAGCTGCGCACATGTTGGTAATGAAGTATTATTTTGTTCTATTGCGAGACTCCCCAGACCCAATAGAAGTTGTTATAACTGAACTTAGCGACAGTTGCAGGATATTCATACATTAATTGTAAATCGGCCACGTTAGGCTGCCAGGCGTGCCAGCCAGAGGATGGAAACCCTAAGCAACAGTGCCTGCTGTAGCGTCTGGCTTAGGCTTAGCTAAATATATTTTGTTGGGGGCTCTTGGATACAGTAGGATATTTACCTGCTATACACACATATATAAATGTTATTATTCAGGCCATTACAAATCTGGCATTCAGGTTTGTAGCAAGAACCATATGAAATCATAGGGTAGGTAAATGTTTGGTCCGATTATAGCTTTCAGGTTCCACATTTATTTTAAGGTAATGTTAAGTCAACTAGATATTGATGGGCAAAATTGGTCTACCGCCGTCCCTTTGCCAGTGCAAGCTGCTTGACCTACCTTATTAATAATAGACACTATTTGGCCTCGAAATACCTTGTGCTATCATTACTTTTCCTTTGCTATGTAGTTCAAGCGGCCTAGTTGGAGATGCAACATTAAAGATACCAACGCTTTCCATTTATGTTTATATCTTCTTAGTTGCGAACATGATGTGTCCAAGATGACGAAATTGACACGTTCCATGTGCTGTGCTTTTGACTTTTTTTCCCCCTGCACCTAAATCATTGTCTCATTCATATAGCTGTTTACGTTTTCTTCACTTCTTGATGCTTCTTTTTTTAAGCCAACCCTAATTCCCTCTAACAATGATGAACAAAAGGAACAGAGTGGGAGCAGCTCCTTGAGGTCTAAAAGAGATACACAATAATACAATAATCGTTTTGCTGATCTGAAAGCAGGAATTGGGGCATCAAAATTGTCATTGCCCTGGATAACAGTATTTTAGAGCTCGGTGATGCAGAGTTTAAAAGGATGACACTCTTGTTAGAGGAACAGCATGACAAATGCAACCCTGAATCTTCTGTGATCATCGTGCCAATGTGTGTTTGGCAAGTTGGTTCAATAATTGCCTGTAGATAAGGCAGATTTCGTTTACACAGGATCGTTATGAAAGCGTAAATATTGTTTTGATTGGTCTGCTTCAAAATGTAGGATGCTCAGAATCTATTGCAATGCAATCCATTTGGAAAAAACCTTTTCAGAAGTTGTTATCCTGTAATCTAAGCAAACAAAGACCATTTAACCATTGCGTCATTGGACCATTTTAAGCAATTCGTAGTATTCACTTTGATTAATCATGTTTGGAGGAACCTGCCTGTCTTTCCCAAATATAAGTTAAAGGTGGGGTAGGCAGTTATGTGCGCAACACAAGGTTGCTCGGCTTGACCAGAGGCAACCATCAGCGAGGCAACGGCAAGCTCCGAATCCAAATTGTGGTCGAAGCGATCTCGGAGTTCTACCTATCTCGCTTCACCGATATTTACACGTGTTCTATTGCATTTATTGTCAGACTCTCTTTTTGATAAGTCCGTCCTACTCTTTTTGAGTTGCTCTGTAGTGTAGGCAGTTGTTGCCGAGGCTGCATTAGCAACTTTTTAGCAGGACTGTCCACCATTGAATCACTCTTTCACTGTCTGAAGGGACTTAAACACGCGCCTGCATTTGTAGAACAGCCAATAGACAGCCAGTCTTCTCTCTTAATGACCTGTGATTGGCCAAAGTCTACCATCACAGGCTAGATTTTCTGAAGCCTGTAAACTGAGCCTAGAGGAGGGCAGGAGTAGAGGTTGTCTCTCAGACCACTTGAATTACAATATGCTGCACGGTAAATATGTAATTTTGCCCAATGATGCCAAAAAAACCCCGCCTACCCTACCTTTAACATAGGGTTGGTTTCCTGAGTTCTCTTGTTAGCAGCCTGTGCCAGTTTATTGACCAGTAAGGGGCCTTTAGATCTGAGTTCTTGCCACATGATTTAACTCATCCTCAATGATTTAGTTCTGGGAAAAACGTAGTGTGACTTTAAAAAAAGAACATGATTTGTGTGGATAGGCTTTTTTACGTGACATACTTGACACTTTGGTGGATCGCAGTGGGAGTGACAAGAGTGTTTGAGTTAGTATCAAGCTAACAATTTTAATTTCGGTAGTTTCAGATGCATACGCCATCTCCTTAAAATCTATCAGAACTGCTTACGATCAGCAAATGTATAACATTTCTTAGTCTCACCGACCTTGTGGGTAACACGGTGCTGAGAAGGTGTTAACTCAAAATAGCTTCAAGGCTTTTGCCTACTGAGTCACAAGCTAAAATGTTCTATATTCAGTTGTATTGCTGGCACACTGAGGGGTTTACTCTAAAAAACGTGGAGTTCGATCAAACACAAGTTTATTACCTGAAGATTTACTTTGTTTGATTTTATTTGAGTTGATTAGGTTTGTTTTGTAGTCTGTACCTCTGAACTATCATCAGTCATACTTATTGTTGCAATTATTGCATGAATATATTTAGCTTCATAGTTTATTGAATTGGGCATTGTAGCCCCTATGATATTCCTTCATAAGCACATAGCTTCAACGTTAAGCCCAATGCAAAAAAAAAATCCCAGCATTTACCTTTTAAGGACTGCAGCCATACTATGGAAAATAATGAAAGGTGACAGTTTATCAACAGGTTGTAGTGTTGTCTTTGATCTTTTTTATTTTTTGTTGTTTGTTTGCATAGATTTGGTGTACGTTCAGTGTGCGTCCATTCTTGTCAAGAGGCTTAATATCCATTGCATCAATATGTCTTGTGACATAGATAGCGGGGCACTTTGTTGTCGTTTGCAGAAGCTTCATATTCCCTCATCTTCTTGACCATTCCTGTCTATCAGTGACCTCTCGCCTTGCTAAGAGTATCCGTCCATCGACGATGCTATTTCCTGCTTTTGATGTCGATGTTGCCAGAACATGAAGGTTAAAGAGTGTGATTTGACTAGTGTCCCTCTTGTCCTGTCATGCACTGATGAATCAGACAAGAGAAGTGGTGAGGAATTGTCCACTGGAAAGTTGCTCATCAGAGACTTTTTCTGATTGGTAAATCTGCGTTTGTTCGAGGCCTAGCTTATCAAGACAGCATGTGGTACGCAGAGGTGCTTCTGAAAGGTGCACAGAAAAGACATTGGATTTACACGGTGACAGAGAGGCGGTTCAGTTCTTTCTCTAGATTGCTAAGGAAAGGGAGTTGACGGAGTGCAAATTGAGCGTGCTTCAGAACCTTATGTTAGCAGCTTCATTGGAAGATATGCAACTTACCTGAGGAAAAGGCTCCTTTTATAATTGCCCCCTTTCATCTCTAGGCGCATTTCTGTGGGGATCTAAATCTCTTGCAGGGGGCTTTGGACATCTTTTCACTTCTATTGTGAATGGCCTTGTATGTGCGCTGTATCTCCAGTGAGCAAGGGCCACGTAAATAATTCAGGGCTCTTCCGTGCGGCGGCTCTGGGTTGGGCTATGAACACTGGGGAGGAATCTCCTTGGCCCACTGCTTTTGATGCGGGCTTCTGGTGTGAATACCAGCCAGGTCTTTGCGACACCCTCTGTGGAGGGACGAGAAGGACTAGGACGCTGGGAGGGGAAAGGACGCTTTTGGAAATGAGTCTCTTTCACCTCGTCAATGGGACACCTCTTCGGTTATGTCTCATTATAGTTACGTCTAATTAATGTCATCTGGATTCTAATAGGTTTTTGAAATTGAACCAGCGTGATACAAAAAGGCAATTTTATTCGTTACCCACTGGAAAGAACGATTCCAGGCACGCATTGTTTACGCTAGCGAGTCTGAAGCAACCCAAATGCAGCCTCTTGCCCACATTTTAGGAGCAACATAAACAAACAAACTCAAGTATGGGGTCTTTGTGCTTTTTTTCCCACGATGTGGGCATTTAATGTTAAAATTCACTACAAATGAATTGTTCCTTGGCCTTTCATTTGAATGTGGCTATCTGCTACTGTTGTGAAGGGGCCATAGTACTATGCCAGGTTTGAGTTTGACTTGTGGAAGATTAAGCATATTTTACTTTTTAAGATAATGGAAAAGGATGAAGGTACCCCCTCTCCTCCTTCTCCCTGCCTAAACACAAAAATAGCTTCTTTCCAACTTATTGTTTTTCTGTTGATAACCATTTGCTGTTCTAAAGACATCCAGAAGGATTACCTCCGTGGTCTTTTTCACTCGATTTCAATGGGCAACTAAAATAGGGGTGAAAGGGGAACCCCTGCATTGTCTTGAGCTAGCGCTGAGTTGTTTTTGTTCCCTTGCTCTGGCATTGAGCATTTTCATAGAGCCGTCTCAACAGCTGCACTATCCACTCTGTCAGTGTCCCCATGTTGGACAGGAAGCCAGGCTCTCTGTCTTAACTAAGAGCAGACCTCTCCCGGTCAACCAGACTCATCCTGGTGCCCTCTGCCAGTTCCCTCCGCTTTCCTCTGTGGCTATCTGGAATGTCCTCTGTTCTTGAGGGCACTTCCCAGTACACTTGAGCTTGGAGCACCACTGATTGTTTAAGGAACATTCACCCCCCCACACCCACCCCATGCTCTCATGGTTTGGTTTGCTATCAGTGTGGTTGTGTAGCTGGCCCTCCTCTTGTCTCTCTTCCACGTCCTGACCAAACACAATTACCCTACAGCAGCCCAGCTCCCCTCTGAAAAGCCATCCTTCCCACCACCTCTTTTCTGAGACGGCAGCAGCAGTGCAGGACTATTGGCCCTTGAAAGGGGGGGGCCCCCTAGCAGAGGTCCTGTTGACATGGAAACGCCCGTCTTTGTGAATAGAAGCTTCTCTTACAGGCCAGTCCTGGTCACTGGCCTCCCACTGTCTTTTGCCGCAGCAAGAGCCAGTCTAGTGAGCTAGCTTCTTTCCCCTATTTTCTTCCCCCTGAATTTTTTGGAAGTCTTTGTTTGGGTTTGTGGTGCTCTTTCCTCTGTCCAAGCAGACTTTTGGATAGTTTCAGAGCCACACAGTTCTGCTAGTTCAAGTTCATGCCAAATCATGCATTACTTGGTATATGGAAGAGAAATTTTAAACTTGAAATGCTTGTCTTTACGATAAGCACCCATTTCCTGATATTGTTTCCACACCGTCTGTAGCCATAGCCTTATTAGGGGGAAAGGAAAAAGAGCATTATCAAATTGCAACATTGTATTGGCATTCACAGACGTAGATCGAGAGAAGAGTTTTCATAAAGATACAACAACACAAAAATCCCAGAAGGAAGAACTGTTATTTAAAGTTATTTAAATTGCAGTTCTCTGGCCCACACCCCCCTCCCATTGGACACTGAATTATTCACTGCTTATCAAAATTCAAGAGGAGAATGCCTGAAGACCGCTTGATTAAAAGTTTTGGAGTTAGGCTGGCCTGTCGATGGTGTGCTTACTGGTTCTGTTTCCGACACTCACCTGTTCTTGTAGCTCGTCAGTTTGCAGCAAGACCGAATACTGTAGGGACTCATAGCTGGCTATGTGATTACTTCATTTGCACATTCAATACAAATAAAGGGTTTATTATGTCGATGCTTGTATGACCGCTGCCCTGTGTTGTAACGTGTTTTGCCCCGTCTCGGAGGGTCATCTCTTACCAGAAAGTGCATGCCGTGGTCACGGGCAGCTGTCAGCTCAGTCAGAGTGCCTTAAGGTCGATTACAGAGGATAATCCAGCAGCCGACAGGCAAACACAAGAACGTCCCTTCTCTTCCTTGTTCTGTTTCTGTTCCCTGTCGCCCTCACCCGTGCCACAAACCTGCTCCTCAACACATGGTTACCATCTGCTTCCCAGATCACGGTCCAAAAGAAAAGGCATCGCGCTGTACAACAAAACCAATAGTCTGTGTCGCAAGCGTTGTCCAACGTGGCAAACGACGCATTTGTCTTCCAGCAATTTGCATTTTGCCTTTGCCTGACACTGCCAGCGCTGCTTTCACCAAACATCGCAAAGCATCAAGAGTTAGGCTGCAGCTCTGTAATGAAGCAAGAGAATAGCGTGTTGGCTGGGGCCGTGGCCGCGGGTTTAAAATAAAACACATCATCTGACAGTCAGGCTTTCTCTCCTCTGCTTGAATCCCCTGAATTGTTTCCTTCTCCTTTGTAACGGTGTCTACATTTACTCTACCCCCCCCCCTCTTTTCTCTTTTTCTCCCCTGGCCCACACTCTGTGGCTCAGCACTTCAAAGGGGGAATTCTGCAGCGCTCAAGATAACATGCTGTACCAGCGAGCACTGCTAAGCTTTTCCAGAGCCCCTGTGCAGCCCCCTAGGCAGACAGGCTTGGCCCCTTCCCCATCTAGTCCAGGAAACCCAGACGCTGTGCCCTTTTTTCTTCCCCTCTGGTGTGGAATTCTATTGTTCTCTGCGAGCTGTCCAGGTTGAACAGCAAACTTGGAAGGTCTTCCCTTCCCCAGACTTGGAAGAGCTTCCCTTCCCTGGACTTGGGCTGCTGTGATGGTTCCCTTAGGGGGGGCCTGGCAGTTACTCAGAGCGTTCATTCTGTTTTGAGGGGGGCCTAGTGGCGGAGGAAGTCCGGCTGGAAGGAGTGATGGGACGTGCTCTTCCCTGTTTCCTACCAGCACCCTAGGACCGTACACTTCTTTAATTGTATTCGCTCACAAGCCCCTCCTATTCTCTTCCATTCTGTCCATGATTGTTTTTGCATAATTCTCTTCCCTGAATGGTCCGCTCTGCTAGCTTGGTTGGATGGACGTTGAAATCATTTTGTAGTTTTGAAGAGACTGTTAGTAGCTGGAAGCATGGCCCTCCAGAAGGAAGGTTCTTAGCTAGCCTCACTGATGACACCTGTTAGCCTGTCACAGTTGCCATGGTAGCAAGCCCTTGGCCTCTCAATTTTCCCCATGATTTCCTCTGGGATGTAGGACCTTAGCTGTGAAACATTCTGCTCTCCCTGAACACTTTCTTTCTTTTCTGTGTACTCCCGTAGCACTGTAAGTAAACACATTATCTGTGTGGGCAAGTGTAGCTTTTCCGAAGGCTCAACAATTTCTCCAGAGCCAAGAGGCACTACTCAAATGACGGTCAATGCTCACATTTACTGCTGATGGGGTAGAGATGGGTGAGAAATAATATTCAATATATCCACAAGAGAAGTAGCAGAAGGTTGCGTTTTGTGTGTGTATGTATGTATGTGTGTGTGTGTGTATGTGTGTATATATATATATATATATATATATATATATATATATATACACACATATACACACAAACTATATATACGGCTCAGCCAGCGTTTTGCATCTGACTTCTCATTCTGTAGCCCAGCCCTTACTCCTGTGTTGTTGTCAAACAACAAAGACCGACAGCAACAGGTCGATCGTTTGGAGATAATTTGGGCTTACAACATTCAAAGAGAAACAGAGCACGGCCTTAAGCTCATCTTGCTTCAAACAAGCTAAGGTGGTGGTTCCAAAAACATTTCCAGGAAAGTGCTGACCAAGAAGTATGAGAATTTTACCATCTTCCAATTTGCTGGGACACTTATTTTCTACCTCTTAATCTCTGTTGGAAAGGCGTTGGTGTGGATCGGCTAATCAGGTTATGTGATTGAGTAGGAGATCTACTGCGGGAGTCAGCACCCAGATAACTTTGTCATATTCCTACAGAATCCTACTTTGCGTATTTCTCTTGGTTGGAAATTCATGTTATGTCTTGCTTGCTGTTTGAGGATGATATTAGTGATTGTCGTACATACTTAAACTAATTAGAACCGATGCTGGCTGCATATTTGACTATTAATAGATAATTGCAACAGTGAAGGGTTGTGCATAATATGATAATAGTGCTGAATTATAACCACCAAGGGTTTGGATAGGTTGTAGTCATTGGTTTGTTTGAGCATAGACTTATCAGGAATATTATTACAATAGTGTTGCATTGACACGACTCAACACAAGTTTATTCATAAATGCTCTACCTCCCTAAGCAACAGTGCTGTTTATAGCAAGACTTTTGATACAATACAAGCTGACCGCCCTAATGTGCAACCACAAACCTCTTGACTCCCAACCAATGTGTAACGGCAAACCTTTACAGCTTTCCTGAGACTCCACCCAAGGGCTCATTCTTAGAGATAAATCACATTCCTCTCCTCGTCAATTAGGCCTCGTCCTGCCTTATGTTATTCAACTAAACGTGTTCCATATTATCAGCATTGCTAAATCATGTTTTCAATATGCTCTCTTACAATGCTTGGCCAGACATATACCTGCATCTGCGATTCACTCAAACCACGTAAGGTTAAAAAGTCTATCACTTAGACTGGGAGGTTAGATTACTACATCCCTGCATGCAGTATAAACATTTCAAAGACTGTTGTCAAAATAAGCTTGGCTGGAGTTTACAGTAGCCCTTTAAGTCTCCTTTCAGTATAGTCAAAGAGCTGATAGGAGTCTTGACTGGTATGACTTTTGCTTTCAACCCTCCATTGTAACCAGTCCTACAGATCAATAGCACGAGCCAAGGCCTTGCTATCAGGAAGCAAAAATCTGTGCGATCAGCAAAGGTACCCTGCTGACCAACTAGCCACCTTATCTGCTAAACAAAGAGCCCAGTTCGGACAGGCGAGGGAGAAACTCTTTAGCATTATCTCAAGGGAGTCTGTTAACAGGCTACCATGCCTGGCCTGTCATAACTCATGGATTTGTCTACAATAGACAGCCTTCTTGGCAGGTAGTTACATTGGGCTTTTGTGCTTCCAAACTGAAAGTTCAGAGGCTAGATGGGTGCCATGCTGTCCCCGCTAGTAGACCAGGCATAGAGATACTGTATCTTTTTTTTTTTTTTTACTGATATAGGCAATTGTTAGTTCTTTGCTCAGGTTGCTCAAAAAGTTGTGCTATAAATGTTGGATATTACAGGGACTTTGATAAATACAAATCCGACAGTTCTGCTGGCATGCGTGTAAAGCAAGTAAACTTATTTTTTATGCATGTTATACGTTTTCCAAAGATTAGATAATACGTTTTTTTTCCTTACAGTAATATATAATATCGCAATATATTGAATCGTAACCCCTACGATGCGTATCGTATGCGTATCGTATTGCCAGATTCTCGCAAATACAGCCCTAGACAAGAGTCAGAAGGCAGGCCTACAGGCAACAGTCTCGCTGGGTTAGTGGCTCGGGCCTCGTTTAAAAACAATGCTTTCTGATCATAGATGGTTTGCATGGTAGATTAACTTTAAAGAGTGCTCTGTGCGTTCACTTGTCTATTGAAGCTAGGTTTGAAATTGCCCAGCAGTGGTCTTACTGCTGTTGCCTATATACAGTTTTGTTTCAAATCCACACAAACAGATTCCAAAGCACTGTTTCTGGTCATCAGCCCAGGCCAGAGGAATATTGACTTTCAATAAGCCATTCCACTGTACAGGAGCTATCCATGGACATTTTGTTCAGATTTATAGCAAGTATGCGGATGAAAAGGGTTGCGCTTCGGCAATATAATTCTCAGTAGGAGTGGTCAGTCATCCAATGGGCATATCCAAAAGAAGGCAAAAGGTAGCACGTCCCAAAATGCTTAAAAAATTACGAAGTACTTCGCATTTATGTCATTTCTGATAAACGTGTTGGGATGTGCTACCTTTTGCCCTTAGTTATAGAAAGTAGTCAGACCTGAGGTTCTGTATCAGATCTAGGAGAGCTTTCAGATGACACAGTAAAGGACAAAGAAGTGTCCATTAGCAAGCAGATGCCTGGCCGTGTTGCCGTCTGTTCATGTAGTCTGTCTTATCAGGATCTCTCGTTCTCCTCACAGCAGCGCCTCACTTAGCGTACGTGCTCTAAGTCATTCAATGGAATGATTTGATCACAGATTCTAATTGAAATGAATGTATTTTTTCAGCGGTGGTTTTTTAAAAAAAAAATTTTTACAACACGACATTTTTCCTCTCATTAAATGTTTATTTAAGAGCTTCGTTAGACTTCCAGGTCTGAGCGCTCCTCTGATCTCAGCAGGTGAACATTGGTTTTATGGCTCGCTCGCCGTCAAGAGCCGCTCAGACGTGCCGAGTGAAGGCTGGTATTGATAAGGGAGCAAGGGCCTGGGTTGAAACATGGCACACCGCCGTGAAACACTTTGAATCCAACCGCCCCCTCTGCTCTGTTTCCTTTCGTCTCGGCGTGACAGTGTCCTCAGCAGTCTGGCCTTGCATGACATCAAGGGAAATGGGCTTTTTAATGTCTTTGATAATAAATGAGCAGGGAGTGAGACTTTTCTCTGGAAAGACAGTGTTTTATTCCCTTTGGTCAGATTTCTAAGTCATTTACATGTTTAATGAATAGGCTTTTCATATAATTTTGAAAGACTGAATAGACTGGTGTTTTCGTCTTTGAATATGTTATAAAGGAATTCCTGCAATATTTTACTCATTACGCTGTTATTTACATGATCCTAACGTGGCATTGGCCATTCCCACAACTCTACCCTGTCACCAGCACAGTGCCCGACCTTAGCTCCTGACAAGGAAGACCAGTGTATTCAATGATTGATCGAGTTCTTTTGAAAAAGTGCCTCACCTGGCCATTTTCCTTGTCTAAATGAAGTGAATGAGCTTCTCTGTTTTTGTCCGTGATCCTGAGCGATAAGGCACACCGTTACTACATCAGCGATACAAAAAGGCCTTTGAGGTGAAACGGAACAACCGAATAAAAAGAGAAGAGGCCTTGAAAAGCCTGCTAGTGGCGGCCTGATAGGGCCTTGGGTTGAATGTTGAAAGTTTGTGTGCGCAAGGCTACATCATTGCAGGAAAAAGCGCAGCTTGTCCAATGTTTGTTTCTATCGCCGTTTTACCCTCAAGCCGCTGCGTCTGTCATTATTGAGACCTGCACCTTTCGCCAGGCTGTTCCTGCCGCTAAGGAAGCAGACATCCTGATGTGGGCTGTTGCTTATGCTGCCTCATACTTCTAGGATCCATCTTCAAAAGCAACATAATCAACAGCTCATTTCCAGACCGCGTCTCGCAGCCGACAGTAATGTTAAAGCACAAGCTTTGAACTTGATAGAAGGCCTTCTAATTGTTTTTGCAGCTGGATAAGACGGCCATGCGTATGGTTTCTAGAGTAGTTGTACTTTCCTAGAAAGGTTTCTGCTGCCATGCGTTGTTGTTGTTGAATCTTGATCTTCTGGTTATTTTTGTATCAAGTTGCTGCTGCGGATTTGGATTCAGCTCTTTTACGTTTTAGCTGCCGGCCTATCCTGTACTAGTCCTTGTTTGGATATGTTTGGATATGTTTATTAGATGTGAATTGGAGGTCTAAGTAGCAGAGAGAGTGAGTGAATATTGTTATGATAACAATTAGAGGGGGCTTATTTGAATGTGTTTTGATCAGTTCGAACTTCTCATTTACTCATCTAAACTGTTTCTTGGTTAATAAGCCTCGTTCCTTTCTTTAAAAAAAAAGTGAGTGTATTTGTGGTATCTTATATTCTGTGTGCACTAGATTTCAGCAGCTTAGATTATTCCTGATGCCAGTGGAAATGTTATCCAACTCTTCCCCTTGCGATAAGGAGAGCCCTGGGGGGGTGGGGGTGGGGGGGGTAATAATGTGCTGCTGATAGGTTTCAGACAATACGCTAAACCGCTGTGGGAGTCATCCATGCTATACACCTCATTTAGACTGCTCTAACTTGCCGCTTAATTTGGTTTAATGAACTTTCCATTACAATGAGCTAGTTATCAATGTGGATAAAATATAAAGCCTTGTCAACAATACCAATGTTTTAACCGAATGGGCTCACCCACAGCTTTCTTGGCACAGGACCAATATTTGTTTTGCTAGCATCTTTTTAAGTGGTAACATTACAAAGATGAGACATCTAGAACTAAAGTGATTTTCCTTGTCCTTCATTCAATCAAGACAATTTAGGTTTTTTGGTTTTGTAGTGGAGCTTTGCACCGTCAGGGCCTGCAAATGGGCCATAGAATCAACCTTTTTTTAAACACACTTTGATGCGTTTGCGTCCTGCGGGTTGGATAAACTATGATAGGATGTGGCTGTGGATGGAGGGAGTGCTTGGCAGACGGCAGTATATATGCCTGATATACTGTCTGAACTAATGAAGACAAATCCACCCATTCTGGGGAGCACTATTTTGCTGCGGGTAAGCGAGGGGGAGGACACTAATTGGGCTATGGAAGATATGCTGAGCTGGTGTCAGGCCAGAACTGGCTCCTAACCTGAATGTCTTCAACGGTGTGTTCACTGAGTTGCTCTGGTGCTTATCCTTACTTTTTTTTTTTTACACCTCTGTTAACTTTTACAGTGTTAGGATGGCCTGTCTGTTTAACACTTGCAGTTATGTTTTTAACGGTCATCCAACTGCTTGTTGCGTTTGTTTTAAAATATTCTCCCAAAGTTTCTCTTCTTTGGAACGAGAATGTCACATAATGAAGGGACGGTAAGGGAAGCCCTTCAGGTTTACAAAGATATGCCAGAAAATGTTGAGCAATGAATTGACTCATTGTCTGTGGCCCAGTTTGCAAGACTAAAAGGAGTTTTGTCCTAACAGTCTTGCACATACTCTGGCTAACACATTTCTCTACATGTTGCCTTAAAACCAGTCTCAAGTCGGCAAACATGTTGACCTATCATCCTGTTGTTACAGCTTCTACGTGCCACTCTGATGAACTAATCATTTTTCTACTCTAGGCTTCACTTTCTTCTTGGATTTGAGGTGTTTAACACCCATTTCTTTACGTCATCATTTTGCTGTTTGGTTAAAATGTTCACTAGGGCGCTGTTGGGAGGACACCTTTATTGCGTTTGGCCCCCACAGCAGGACACAGTGTGCCATAATGGGTTAATTGAGTTTTCTTTGCCATTCATGCTGAACACTTAGGAAGAGGGCGAGAAGAGAAAAAAAAACACTTTGAAGGAAGGAGTTGGTATCGGTTTTAAGTTTGGTCCAGCCAGGTCTCTGCTTTACCCTAACTTTCTCTACCTGTGCAAGCAACCAAACTGTTCCCTTCTCGCTGCTTAACTATGTGTCTCAATCTGCCCCCACACTCTTTACAAGTCGGGCCTTAACAGCCTTCACCTAGTGAAAGAGCCAATATGTTGTTCATATCGCACATATGGGAAACCTCTGTGAGAGAGAGGCACCAACAGGTGCCTTTTGAATTCCTCTTTTAGTGCTCACACTGAAAAGCCCTTTTGATTTTAATTGGTTAGCTAAAGGTTAACATTATGTTTTTACCAGTCCATTTCCCCTTTAATGTTAACCGTTAGCGGATGCGATAAGCTTCTGTAACATTTGATCCCCTTTTGTCTTTCAGACTGTAGCTGAGTTTTGAGGCACCAGAAACATATTTTGACTCCTACCCTTACAGTAGGCTGTTGAGTTAAGGATCTACGTAACTCGATTACAACAGTCGTGCTGATGCACAAGGACATCATCGTTTCAGTATGGGAGATTGGAAGTTGGTACTTTCTGGTTCTTAGGTCTTCGTCTAAAAACAGCGCAGCGCTTCAGTGTGAGAACATCTGCGGGAGAAATATAGGGGGGTCTCAGTGTTCATGCACGTCTGTTATGAGCACAGTCCAGTGATCAAACATCACTATAACCACACTGTTTTTGAATAACATAGAGGGATCTAAACATGTGCCAACCCAGGTCAAGGGTGGGTTCAGTAAATAAAGCATGGGGATCAAGAATTACGGGAACCGTTCCCTCCAAACTAGCCTAGACTTATGATTTCATGTCTTAGTTGCTCAAGTACCTGTCAATGTGGTGGTAATGGAAGAGTTTGTAGAACAAATGTTTGTTTTATTGGGCTCACATGGCCAGTACTTGAATGCTAACATCTGTCGTCAGTTGCAAATACATTCCTGGTTAATTTTATAAAGCCGAAGTTGCTCTTGTGAGCATGTCACTACCTTGGTCTAGTCTATGTTGAAGGCCCTGTTTTTTTGCCATGTAGCTTATCTAAAGATTCACCCTATTGTATTAAAGTAAGTTGCACATTTTACCCACGGCTGGGTGTCTGGGCTTTTGATAAGTGGAATTTCATGCAAGTTGAGTACTTTTTGTGCTGCTTATTGCTTTTCTGAACGGACCTTTCACACACTGACCATAGTTAATGTTTATTCCAAAATATCTAGGCCTGTTTCTCAGTGCATAATCGGCTGTCCTGATGTTTGTTGTGTTGACAGAAATCCTCCACTCTGAAAGGGGATGTTACTTTAGCCTGGAAGAAGGATCTTAGCCCCCTGGGACTGTGGCTTCAGTTGTACGTGTCTTGCATTACTATGAATACTTGGGCTACTGTAACTTCCTTTGTTGGAAGCTGAGGCACATCAGCAACAGTGTGTGGGGGGTATCCTCTCGAGTCTCCGAATTAGGCCTTTGAACTTGACAAGTTTCTCTTTCAGTGCATAACCAATCTGGCTCTTTTTAAAGTTGAAATAAATCATTATCCAATCTGCTGGTTAAAGAGAGGGTTGTTATTTTCCTAATACAGATTTGTTATCATTCAAATTTGTTCAGGTATTCAAACACGCAGCGCTGCTGATATGTTCTTGCAACTGAAGTGCGAGCCTATCTAAGGGCACCGGACAAGGTATCACAACCGTAATCAGGGGCCACCGGGGTTTTGTCCCATCTGCCACCCACTGCCCCCTGAGCCGCATGTGGGTTGGCCAGGTGTCCTCCTCCATCTGGAGGCCTGTCTGGAGCCTAGGGACACCTGACTAAGGTGGAAACCTGGATTAGCCAAAGGCTTGACGTTGCCACGATTACGATTAGGGCCCAGATCAGACTGAGCATGTGGGTAGGAAGCGGCGGAAGCCGGTGTCCTCTGGTCCTTACCTTTTTCCTTGTCGTGGTGTTTGTATGTACACACTAGCCGGCCACCTCCTCAATGCCAGATGGCGTGTTCACAGAGGTCTCATACTAAGTGGATTTCTATGCCCTCGTCCTTTTCTCCTCTTGACTGGACACATGTAAACATCGACGGCGGGAAGCGTTTCAGCTGTTTTAAACCCACCTTGATAACAAGGTCTCTTGCGCAGTCAGCAACCAGACAACAGGGCTCTATGGAAACACTCCGTTTAATGTTCGGAAAGCTCCTGGCAGCCCCGTGACATAGGAGAGGTTATTGAATTCTTTATTTGACCTGGCCTGAAAGTTGAGGAGAGCATCCCTCCCTGGAAATGCAGGCTACACCCTGACACTCCCTGTTCTGTTCCTGCACAGATCACCATTCAACTCCTCATGATATGTCGAGGTCTTCACTCAGCACTCCCTGTTGTGGATTGTGGCATTTCCTTATGATTTTACCAGCCCCCAGTGGGTCACTACGAACAAGAGTCCACTTGTTGCTGCCACTCTGTATCAAAGTGGACTTGTGCCTGCTTGACATCGGATTTTAAAAGATCCCTCTTTTCAAAATGTGTCTACCGTCTAAATGTTTTCATTCGAGGCCAAGCAAATCAATAGACAGGCGAAGTTGCCCAAGAGAGAGTTGAATGCATCAAGTGGAACTCTTCAGTATCTTTTGGACTCCACTCTGTGTTTTGAAAGATGAAAAGGACCGGCTCTTGGTCGTGCTACAGTGTGATTTACTGCAGTGTTTTGATTTTCCTTGAGCACAATACATAACAGCCGCTTGGGACGGGGCTGACAGTGAACAGGGGTCCGCTGCACGCGCACTGTCTCGTTTTCTAGTATAAATATTAACTGGTCTGGTGAGCAGCTGGCATCCAATGGAAAGCTACGAATGAGTTCTGTTCTCTGATTTGGTCGGCGGAAGTCCGTGTCTTGTGCAAAAGCAAGCGTAACCTACATTTGATCTTGAAAACTTGAGGCCCAAGTATAGGATTATTTGGATTGGAAACCCTGCCACTGAGGGAATGTTATGTATCAGCGCGTTTTTGATAAGCTGAAACGTCAACAGCATGGTATAGTTTTTATTGACTTTGTGGCTATTGTTCAAGGAAGCTGTCTTGTGAATACAGGATGGTAATGGTACTCCATCAAGACAGGAATATCTGAGGGGGAATATTCTTTTCTACCCCTAACACCCTGAGCTCCAGATGAATGTGTCCAACCAATCTGTTCCGTATACTGCTGGGCGACAAAGGCTTTTATTTTATTTATTTTTTATCTCTGTCTGGGACTTCTGACTGCATCTGGAATCATCCCCCAGCTGCTGTGTACTAGCTACCACATTACATAATAACAAAAACCCTTTCCAAACTTCTTGCACTCCTGCTTATTGAAAACAAAGTCCATAAGGCCCAGGACCATAAATCATGGGCTTTTCCCTTCGCCTCCCCCACACTCTTTTGTTTCAGTGATCCAATGTAAAACAGCTGGATCGTCTCTGCCTGCTTTTCCCAGCACTGGGTCCACGACCATCTCCGTTGTTTACATCAGTTAGCCACATTCTCCTGGCACCAGCTAGCTTTTCAGTGCTGTTGGGATATGAAGGCAGCTGCTTAGAGGAGCCAAGACCAATGGGTGCTCGCAATTAGGGCTGTGCTCTACTTGAATACTTTTGCCAAAGCTCCTTTCTCGAGGGCTCTCGTTCCGCACTGACTTCGGCTCACCGCTTCCCCTTTGCAAGTGCGGCTTAATGACCCTCTAACTACTCTGAGCGTGGGGCCACCCTAACTTAAGCGGAGACGTCTGAGTTGTCTTTCGACAGGACAAGCAAAGCCATGAACATGTGGATCTGGTTTGGTTGATCATAGGGGCTCAGTGGGGACCTCAGGGTTTTTTCGAGGGATCTTTCAGGCCATTTCCCTTTTTCAAACAACCTGTTTCTTGTGTCTGCACGCTATCAAACCTCTTGAGGTGCTCTTAAAATCCCTTGCAGTTGACCTTTTACGAACACAATACTTTCCTGCCATTCTACTCCTGTTGATCGTGAGCACGTTGTGTTGCATAAGGGTTTAGCCTCGTCTGAATACCAACTCGATGCTCTCTGTATCTAGTGATTCATGGGCAAGGTTTGGTTACGTGGATAACCAGTCACCAACAGTGATCCTTTACGTTTTGCCCACTGCCCCTTTACTTAAGTTGTCGGAAGAGACTTTATCAGTGAGGATATCGATCTGATTCCAGGTGGAATGGAGACGCTGAGATCTTGATCTGTTGCCAGGCTAATGAATTGTCTGGGCTTTTTAAAAATCTCGGCCCGATAGGCGCTTTTGTTCCATAAAGTTCACACCTAAAGATGTACTGGAAGATGAGATGGGCTCTGACTGTCCAGTTCTGTTAAAGGTCAAGCAGATTTGTTGTTGAAGCGTGGCCCATTGTTTCTAGCGTGTGTGGTTGACTTGATCCCCTATTTAAACCTGTGTTTGATTCTGCCTACTATTACTTTGTTGTAACTTAGTCTGGGTACAGGCTATATGGTATGACTCATCTGACAAGTCTGTGGGAGAGAATGAGTGGGTGCATGCGTGCGGTAGCGCGGTGGTCTGTCTGGATTTCAGGGGAGATCAACGCTGACACCAGTCTGAAACCTCAGTGTATGAGGGGAAGATCCGTAACTGTAGTGCAACAGAGAATGTGGTTATTTTCTCTCTAAGCAATGGCTACATCCCTCTATATCTCACACCGTTTATATATATATATACAAACACACACACACACACACACACACACA
>JAVQIZ010024906.1:0-53968 GCA_036023535.2 Galaxias brevipinnis | reverse complement strand
GTGTGTGTGTGACCAGGCTCCAGCGGCTGGTGAAGGACTTGGTGAAGCAGCTGCAGGGCCAGGAGAGCGGCCAGTGGACTAACAACAAAGTGTCTGGCCTGGACCGCACTCTGGGCGAGATCTCACGCATCCTGGAGAAACAGGTACGCTCCCAGTAGACCATCACTACGAGTGACCACCAGAAGTGTGCTAGGGCACTGGACTCATTTGACTTCTAACCATCTGTTTTGACTCCATTTAGTTCCCTTGGTTGTATATGTACTGTATAGTGTGTTTTTCCTTGCCATTGCAGGATAAGAATTAAGTTTGCGTATGTCCCACTTTTTTCCCTTAATGAAATGTATACGTTGTGTACGTCTTCTTTAATTCTCCTCTTTTTGCCAGCCTCCCGTCAGACTCCGAAAACGGTCTGGTGCTCTGCTTTATTCGTATTGTCAGGCCTCAGCGGTCTGGGGAGAGTTGTGGTCTGGAGGGACAGTTTTGGCCCTCTGGCATCCTTCTTCATTGAAGCCCTCGGTTCGGCTGCAGCTTCCTCCCTCTCACCGTCCCCCGCGTGTGGAGGATCACTCGCCCCCCCACCCCCTGCCTCTAACCTTGGCCCGGGGTTATTGGATAATGCGGGCCAGATAGCAATGTTTGCGTTGGGCACATGGTCCTAATAGAGGGGCTTCCTAGCGCTGGCTCGTGTCTGTGCAGCCTCCCAGACTCCCCCTGGCAGGGCTTTAGACAACAGTCAATTGGATTTCAAATCTGACCTGTTGTTAATCTTAAAAGAACATTATCCTGAAGATTCGGCATTGGGTTTTGGGTTTTTTCGTTTAGCTGTATTACTTTTGTATACTTTAAAAAAAAAAAAATGTTATGACACGTCATAACAATAGCTATATTGCAAAATGGCACGGACAGGAATATTGATGTGGATGACGGTCAAGCCATTTTAACAGGTCACCTTTCCTTGACAGTGAGACATGTTTGGTCTATGTTCTTTCATAGGAGAGGGCTATGGATTGCAACGCCTGCAGCAATTTTTATGTAGAGGAGAATATACAGCCCTCTTTGACAAGGCATAACTCTCCTGTCAAGTGGTGGAAAGGTGTGTGTGTGTGTGTGAGAGTGAGTGTGTAAGAGGGAGACAGTGGGCGGGCGGATAGGCAGATGATGGTGTCTGCTCATTGACTAGGGTGCTATTAGTGGATTTCCCCTGGGGGCGGGGAGAGAGGTGGCAGGGCCAGGGTGGGTGGCACACCCCACGCTGTAATGGGAGAGGTGGAGCCCGGGGGGCCGGGGGAGTTTGGCGGGGGGCGGGCGGTAGTAAGGAGCCCACAAGCTGTCGCTAACACGACTTGGCTCCACACAAACTCCCCAGGGGAGGTGAAGGGTCACCGAGCCTGGAGCACAAACTGGTGTCACTCACTCGCTGGTACACAATGACTCACCACTCTCATAGTGGCTATTTAACATGGCTATAGAAATAAAGCTTTTGTTGTGAAAGGCGGTAGTCTGTCTGTGAGGATCAGATGTAGTTGTGTAGAAGCTTTGCGGACAAATTTCTCAAAAGGGGAAAAAAAAAAAGGTTGAAAGATCCTGCCTGTCCAAACTCTGCCCCAGCCGGAGCCAAGAGTAGACCCTGCATCCCTGTGATTAGTCAGCGGGCCAGGCTGCCTGGGGAAGCCTTCCTCCTATAATCCCTGGGCAAAGTCAAATAAACAGAGTCTCCGTCCGAGGGGGGGTGTCCGTCTGCCCCCCGAGCCGCTGCTAGCCTGGGTCGTTTAGATTATTTGACCTAACAAGCATCTCTCGTGTCATTGAGTCACCTAGAGATTTGTTTTTTTCTCCGCCATATCTGATTCAGTCTCCACTTTCTCTGCTAATTCCTGGGACAACACCCGACACTCCCCCCCCCCCCTTCACTGTGGCGGCCTGGGCCCCTCCTCCCCTGTTCTCCGGGCTGGGCTTTAGTCTCCGACCCCAGCTCGCCTCTCCCTCTGAGGCCGCTAATGGTTTATTTTGTGTCAAACTCTCTTTTTTCTTGGAGGGATGGAGTGGAGAGCTCTTTTCCTCTTACCTTTTCTTACACTTACCTTTTTTATTGTGGGGGGGGTTCAGATATTTATATACTGCCCAGAGTATTTGTCACTGCTTTCAAATAAAGGCTAGGGGTTTATGACACCTGAGGGACCGTGGAGCGCTCGGAGCTCCACAAACCCGAGAGTGGAGACTGTGTTTAAATGTTCATTTGCCAGCTGTCAGGGCCTTTCCTGGTGCTGGGCCTACCTCAGTACCTGGAGACATGAGGGTGGAGATGTGAAACAGGCGTAGTGAGACAGCAGTGTCTCTGACACCGAGGGCTCCAGGAGACTGACAGATGTAGCCCAGACCAGCTATAATGGCTTTTTTTTTATTTTGAGCAATTGCAGTCACAAAGCTTGTGGTTGTACTGTTGAGAAATGATTGCAGTTTACTATAGTTCTATTGTGCTTGTTAGGAGATGATGCAAAACGGGGTATAATAGCCACAGAATTATCTGAAAAGTTGGTCAAGTGTATCAAATAGTCTCATAGAGAAAACAGTTTTTACACTTTGATTGTATTATGATAACCTGATTTTTAAAAAGCTGTATATTATTAAAGTCAAAATGGACGACACTCGTTCAATACTAATCTTGCTTTTCCCTGTAGTGCTGTATTTTCCTAATTGTAGATGTCAGTATGTCGTCATTGGTTTTTGGAGTTTTGACAACTTCTTAGTGAATTTAGCAGTCTTGCATTACAGTAATAATGACTCCTAAAGGAAGTGGGTAATCCTTTGTGTGCACCTCTGTGGGATCGGTAGACTGCGTGTGGTTTCTACGATGTGCTGTTGTGCATGGCTGGGCTCCTCTAGGGAGACACAGTCCATTTGATAGAGTAAACTCTCACTGCCTCACCGTCTTCTCTCCAATTATCCTTTTACCGTTATCCCAAACAGTGTGTCCTCCCACCCTGTACGCATACACTCACACACACTCACTAAATGTTTACCCAAGCGCTTTTGTTGCGGTTTGCAGTGGGCGTACCCATTATAGCCTAGACACAACAATGGGATGTGTGTTTACTTTTTTTTCCTTTCTCATATACAACCATGTGTTACAGTGAAATGGCACAATTTTCTTTGGTAATTAGATTTTCCCGTGAGATGCAGGGCTGGTTCCAGGACTGACTGTCGCGGAGCTGGCCTGTGTCCATACCCCAAGTGTACGCTCAGCCGGTCGGCGTCACCTGTTGCCGGGCGGAGCTGGCCTGCCCAGTGGGTCTCCTCCGTCCCTGCTTTTAGATTGGTTAATTTAAGTGGCCAGTAGTAGACAACATCAGTGAACCCTGGCCTGGCCCCTCCCACTTTGCCTATTGACCCCTGCCACAGGAACTAGAAGCTGCCTGACCGTTTAATTAGAGGCCTGGGCTGTAATGGTTACCCCGGAGACCCGCTGGTGGAAATTCCCCACTGCTGTAAAATTCAGGTTTATTCAAGGCCATTTGCTCTCTTCCCATTATGTGCTGTTTGTCTACACAGAAGAAGCAACAGATTGAATTTGTTTGAAATGTTAGATTTTACTGGAGGTAAATAAGAGTGTGATCTGTGCCATCCTCATCACCATGATTGTTGCCTCTCCAACTACTGGAGCATGTTTGAAAAGATTTTACCTACAGATTCTCTACTTTTGCCAAAGGTACACATTAGGCCACTATTAATGTGTGGTTACATTTTGGGGTTGACTTCTAAATGAATTACAATCTGCGATCTTTGCGTCATTTGTCAGAGACTGAAGACCACTTAATACTTTTATCTTAGATAACTCCAGATTAATCTATATAGTCCATTATAATCCCAGCAGATGGACCTGGCGGCGAAGACACCCCTGCCCAGTCTGAGTTTATCTAGAGACGGCCACGACCAGGCAGGTCCAGGTTTCCATAAGCCACTGTGAATAAGCTGCGTCTCCTTGTCGGCCCACCGGCGTTTAGGGAAGGCGCGTTGCCGTGCTGGATTAAGAGGGGGTTAAACCTAGCTCAGTGTCCCAAGACGCTGTTGATGGTGTTTTGGAGACGGTTTGGAACCTCCACGGAGGGTGACCTGTGTGTCACATCACTTTTTAGAATTGCTTTGGCTGTCAGCCACGTTGGCTCTGCAGGAACCTTGCCCCGCCCACACCTGAGCGCACCTCTGTTTCTCCGTTTCTTAGTAATGCTTTGGTCCTTAATCCCTCGACCAGACTTGAACATTTTCATGTCACCGGATCTCAAGAGCAGACTCTAGTGTCTTGCCGGTTGGGGGTTTTGAGTGACTGCCGAGGAGCTTATATGTAATTTAGCAAAGCGCCTCCTCTGTGTTGGGGCACGTCGTCGACGTGCTTCTCCGGGGAACAAAAGCGGCGGTGAAGTGCCTGGATTTGACGGCTGTCACAGCAGCTTGGGAAGGCGGAGGGAGCAGCGGCCTCCAGTGTAGCTGCGCGCCCCGTGCCCTTAGCGCATGAAGGAAAGTCCTCCGTCAGCACCCACTCCTCCTCCTCCTCTTCCTCCACCCCCCTCCCCCAGAGCCCTGGTCCTCCCTCTTGTTGACCCAGGCACAAGCATGCCCGATGGAAGCCGTCAGTCAAACTCGACTTTGGAGCTGTTGATTAGTGAGACTAGGCCACGGTTTGGTGTCGCACCGCATGCCAACTTTTCCCTCCTCCTCCTCTTTTCTTGGGGCATTGCCCAGCAGTTGCTGCTGTTCTATTGTTATGGCCGAGATTTCCTTCATTTTAAAGCACAAGCTTAACATCACTTCCCAAAAGTTCACCTCTGTCATTTCCAGAATCAGCCTGAGGTCAACGATGGTGCATAGGAAGGAGCACCCTGTTTGCTCCGTTCGTTTCCAAAAGCCTTTCCCTAGACGCGTGTTTGACGGTGAACCTCGGACCACCCTGGTGTGGTTTGGAGCCTGCAGCGTCGCTATCCTCCACTGGGACCAGCTTGTTGTTGGGGGGGTTGTGCACTTTTGAGATTTACCAGGAATACTTTTGATCCTTCTCGTTTCGCCTTTTAAATGCCGGGCTGCCCTGTTGGACTGGCTCTCTCTGTCTCTCTCTCACACACGCACACACGCACACACACTCACACACTGTCTGCTCTGTTTCTCTCCTGTCCCTCTAGAACAATGTCGATCAAATGGCTTTCCAGTTGGGAGGAGGACTCACCGCTCTGGAACAGATTCTCCAGGTAGTGACGGCGGCCTCCACCCCCACTACAGTGCCACGCATTCCCCTCAAGTGAGTACCGTCGGGCCCCTAATCGAGTGAGTCTCACTGTCCGTCCGCCTGTCTATTGATTGATGGCGTCTGAGTGAAGCAAGGACAGAGAAACTACCTTCACAATATGAAGACGAATCATCCCATTGTTCTCGACGTTGTTTTTCCATTTTGCTATGTTGTTCCTTAACATTAAGACATTGTGGTTCTTTTGTTTGTTTAGCATATTTTATTTAAAAGAAATACCATCATGGAGTGAACCGTCCTTGACAGATTTTAGTCTCCGACGCTGTCTTTACTGAGACTCCGTCCTCTCTCTGACCCCCGAGACAAGCGCTGCTTCATTTACAATTTGAGTTGTTTTTGCCGTTGCTCAACTCTTTGAACTAGTCCCAACTGCAGTGCCTCATTTCTGTTTACACTTGCCTCATCTCAATAAATACTGCCATGTATTATACATAATGAATATCAATGCAGCCTTTTAGCCATCTAACGGAAGTCCATTTATTTTCTGTTCATTCTTTTTATTTTTTTTCTTGGTATACCAAAGGCGCATCTGTCCAATCTGTCATTGGGAGTGTGGGGTGGTTTTTGAGTTGTGGGTCTGGTGTTTGCGTGGCCTGCCAGTAGATAACCTCAGAGCGACCGGCATGCTCACTGGAGGGACCCTCTAATGGAACCCAATGGCCCCTCTCTCCCCCATACATTAGCATTTGCTGGGCTCAAAACCTCCACTAATGGACAAATGCTACTTTATATTTATAAGGCTTTTACAGGGCATCGGATGTTTATTGATGCCCACCCCCCCCCCCCCACCCCCCCCACCTTTCTTGCTCAATCACTGTAAACAGAAGGAATTTCAAAGAATAATTTTGCAAATGTTATTAACATAAACATAGGGATAGTTTCTTAATTTTGTGGAGAACTAGTTTGTACATAGTCAGGTAGGTGTGTGTGTGTGTGTGTGTGTGTGTGTGTGTGTGCGCGTGCGCTAGTGGTGGACTTAAAATACACAGTGTGTCCTATGCTTGAAAAGAGCCACTTGACATGCTCGGAAAGATGAGGTGAAGATCTAAGCCATGTCTTTCACCCAGCGTGGGCTCAGCCAATCCCACCTTTAAAGTGGGCCAGGCTGTGTAATGATAAAGGAATGGCCTCGCAGTGCTGCGTTCACAACTGGGCTCAGCTCCTTGCCTGAACACGTTACACAAGTGCTTTTTCTAAAGACCTGGAAACTGTACACATAAGACTATGTAATTATTACGGCAAAAAGGAAGTTAGGAAAGTTGTTTTATTTATGCATATTTAAAAATGGATACTGTTTTACTTCACTACCTCTTTCAACCCTTATTAACTTACAAAAAAATATTTGTTTTATTTTAAAAGGTACTTTAGTTGATATGTTGTGACCAAATAATAAGCCAGTTCCCAACAGATTGGAGAGAGCTGCTAGTTTGGTGCTGCGAAAGACATGGCCCCCGCTGTCTACTCATCACTATCGCTCATCTGGATGGTTCCGAGGCGTAATGGCCTCCTAGACAGACGCTGGTCCCGGGGCCCGCTACATGATCTGTTTACAGTAATGCTGTCGTATCGATCGCCTCCCCCCCTGATAAGCAGAGTGATTTACCCAAAAAAAAAAAAAAAGTCTGCCGGCGCAGAGATGCTCCCTGCCATATTAACCCCCTGGGAGGCCGTGTCCATCTTGTTACCATTACAATAATGAGCTAATTCCTTGGTGAGGCTAGGCTAATGTACTGGTGTAACCCTGTGGCCGCAGGAACATTGAGGCCGGCCAGTCAACTAGTCTCATTAATATCAAGTGAAGAGGAAATATCCAGTAGTCCACAACGCTTAATGGGGAAGGTTGGCACTAAGCCAAGTGTCTTTTGAATTACTTTCTCTCTTGTTCATTTGAATTTTGCTTTTGATTTTTTTTATTGGTTTACTGTCTTGGATCACAATAGATCATCCTGTTTTTGTTGCAGACAGGTTAAATGCAATGCTAGCAATATTCTAATCTCTAGAGGAACATCTGGATTCGCTCCCAGCAGTGATTTTCTCCATGTACTGTATGCCGTTGTCTGTGCTGGATCAACTTGGTGTTGAGCCGCTTCCCTTTAGAGTGTGTGATGTTATGGGCTGTGGGACTGGAAATGGAGAGGGCGGAGAGGGCCTGCTCCCTGGGGGAGGACAGAAGGACGTTGGGGGGTGGGGATGCTGTCCAAGACAAGCTGTAAAATGATCACAGCTCCTCTGCTGCCCTGTGGGGTCGTTAGTCCAAGGAGCTGCTTATTCACAACCTGTCATGATTTGGCTTCACTCCGAAACGGTTTGGTCCCAAATCATTGTGCCTAGGACAAAAGAGGCAGTTCTGGCCTGTATAAAAAATAAATAGCTTCGAAATTCACATGACCAAACCCAAAAAAATATGGCCGTTTTTGTTTTGAAAGATTTGAATGCTCTATAGCACTTCTCCATCCAGGTTGTCTGTAATTGGGCACGCCCCTCTTTCTCCCAGTAGGGGTCACTGGGGAGTAGAGTTGGACAGTCTGTAGTGCTCCTGCCGGTTCTCAGGCCTCTACACCAGTCTCTGTCAACACGCTTGGACCCCTGGAATAATAAGGCAAAGATGAGCGTTGGACTTGATCCCAAATCCAATTGACTTAATAGGAGTGGCCTGGAATAAAACCAATCAAAGAGAAAGAAAAGTGGAACAGTAACTTTGTAGATGCCAATCCTGTTTTTCAATTATTTCCACACAGCACAGTGTGTGGAGGCGTACACTTCCCTAACTCGACACCCGTAGCCACCTCTCTTTCACACGATGAATCGGTGGGTGCTGTGAAGTGAAACCTGTAACCTGTGGTTTCATTTCAGGATGTGGTTATGGCAGTCCTGGGTGTGCGTCTCAAGTGGGAACTGCATGTGTGTGTTGCGCGTCGTGCTCATCGGATTTCCCCCCCGGTCCAAACCCAGCCAGTGTGGCACGGCAGCTAGAATGGACGTCTTGGAAAGCCCTCTTAGGGTATCTGAGAGATCGACGGCCGAGTCAAATTAAATGTCATTTCGATAGTCGTGAATGAAGGGATTGTTTGACGCCGCGAGGAAATGGATTGGCTGCTCACCTTTTTATTTTGGCGTGGGCTTCCCTTTTCTCCCCTCTCCCCTCCCCAAGCCCCAAACACAAATTCATTCCCTGTTTTAAAAAGCCGGGCGACTCAACCCGATCTGGAAGCCGCTCAGATTTCTGCAGTGTTGCTCCCGTCAGGCTTGACTGGGCACATAGGAAATGCACTGGGAGGGTGGGAAACGTGAGCCTCAGGTTGAGGGGGACTGATCCCTGGCGTGATAGCTCCTGCCAGTGACAAAAAGGCATAAAGAGCCTTTCTACGTGGCTGTTGTCCCCTCGGCAAAGTCTGAAAAACCAGTGCTGCTAATCCTTTAAAAAGTGAGGACACGGGGTTTCAGCCCTCCTCATTTCAAGACGAGAACCTAGTCATGTGTCGTAAAACTGTTCCATTATCACAACAGTAGAAGCACATCATGGTATCTCCATTGCTAGATGTTATCTTTGTTTATGTTAGTGGCTGCTTATACCGTTTTGATGGACTTAACTGAGCCCTCCAGTCTTTCTTGGGGGGGGGGGGGGTTGGTGTGTGTGTGTGGTTACAGAGGAATATCCAGGCCTTCAGTCCAATTTCCCACTCCTCACCATCTGTCTAATAGCCCCTGGGATACCCCAGGGAAAAGACGTATTTGCTCTCTAACAAATGAAATGCACACGTATTTATTTTTGATCAACCTAGTGCTACTTTGAAGTACTCTTTTGGTCTGCTTTGCCAACCTTTAATAAAAGTGTGCAGTAGATTGCGCTCTATCAATATGTTTACCCGCCAAAATAATACCCACCTATTTTACGGCACGAGGTAGCCAAATTCCATTCTGCCAGCGTGCAGATCAGAGCCACTCTGCCATTGGCTAAAATATTCACTTATCAGAAAGTAGTATTGGGTGAATGGGGGAGGGGGAGCGGCAGTCAGAGCGGAGTGATTAATCTAAAGCATTCATCTTCTCCCAGGCTTGTTTAAAGCAGACACGATACAGAGGCGTTCTCACCGGTTCACCACTGGCCCTGGGCCCCTGGCTGGCAGGCTGGCTGTCTGTCTTCCTGGGGCCCTTCAGGAGCTGCTGAAAGGAATAGCCTTCGTTATCTCCCACAGAGGAAACACTGTGGCATCTCCACCTAGATAGAGCCTGTGTTTGCTCTCTGCTCCTCTCGGTTGTCCTGCTCTTAGATTGCTCTGAAGAACAGTGGCTAGCGAGGGAGTCTTGGAATACTCCAAGAGTTGGGCACGGTTTAAACGTAGAGCTTTAATTCAGGGGTCAGTGACACTCCCAGTGCCCTAGCCCTGCCTGGTTCCCCCCCACCCCTCCTTCATGTAGGGCCACCCAGGAGCAGCAGGGGGATCATGGGCCCGGATCAGGTGAGCTCTATGTCAGACGGGCTTCTGTGGCCGGCTCAGGTTAAGCTTTTTAGCGGAGGTGAGCGGATGACACTGCCAGCTATCTACACCTGAATCTTTCTCGCGCTCCCTCTGTCTCTCGCGCTCTTCCTCCCATTATTGGACTGTCTGATTTGCTGGAAGCGGGGCAGCTTATTTTCTGTGTTCAGCCTTAGGCGTCACTGCGTTGAAGTTTCACAATGTACCTCTGACCTGGGTAGATCTACAGATGTGGCTGGTTGGCTGGCAGTGTGGGCAGGAGTCCGCCGCTGCCCCAGGGTGAGCGGTGTGGCACCGCGCGCTCTCAACGTAGCCCCGCCCTGCCACCATCCCACTGCCATACGCAGGCTGCCCCCGCCGCATACCTGGGCAGTAACGTGAGACAGGGTTGGCGTGGCACTCTTCGAAATTGTTCCTCTGACTCTGGCATGGCCCGTCGCCGAGCCGGTGGGGGGTGGGGGCTCCGAGTGACTGGCGAGATTCCTGGAGAAGGCCGGCTATCGGGTGTCATGCTAATCAAGCTCAATTAGGTAGGAGGGAACCAAAGCCAGATCAGTGGGACGGCTGGTCGTAGGAGGTGGTGTTAGGGCATTACTCAAACATGGCCCTGACAGGCTGCCCATTTGTTCTGAGGCGCCCAAGACATGGCTGATTAGCCGGGTTACAAAGCAATTGCATGCTCATTACAGGAGCAGTTGACTGAGGCGGTTGTGAAACGTCAGAGGGAGGGAGGCTTCATAGCTCCGGGGCTGCTTGCATTGTGTGAGCTGAATGGGTTTGAAGGGAATGGACCGACTAGAAAGTTGACCTCTGCACTCTGCATAGATATGTTGGGCTTGTATTACACAATATACTGCCACACCGTATACCGTTCTAGCATATGTCAGTTTAATATGTGGCGAGAATGTGCAGTCAGTGTTTTCACAGACGTGTCATGGGGAGTTTGAATGGCCTTATTGTGTCCCTTGGACAATACTAATCCATTGAGATAGAAATGGACAAGTGTTTTTCTTTAAATGTAGAACTATTGAGTGTCGTGCCCCCAGCAGACTGTCTAGCTCCGGTCTCCTCACTCATTAGGCCTCCTCCTCCTCCTAGGTGACCAGGAAGCATCCTCACTTTTAATCAGCAGGCTTAGAAGGTTGACAGGGATCCCGCTGAGATGTTTATCAGGTGATCTTGTTGTTTTTTCAAGATAAGGATGCCATTGTTGCAACCAAAGCTCCCTGCGCCTTTTGACTACCTCCCCCAGGTTATTGGACACCTCCGCTATTGTTCCCTTGGCTTTATTCAATCAGAACATTCCACAGGAGCAAACGAAGGAGCCCTCAACCTAGAGAAGGAAAAAAAAAAGTCCCCTCACATTCGATCAACAAGAGTGACCAAACAAGATTTACAACTCGACAAAGTCGAGGGCAAAGTTAAAAACGGCAACAGTAGTCCATTTATTGGGGACATTCTTTAACCCAACATGTTTTTAGGGGGGTGGAGAAAACAAAGGTCTGGCTGAGATGCTCTGTCACGTCTCTCTTTCTTTGGACGATCAGTGAATCCCTTCCCCAGTTGGTCCGTTGCCCTGCACAGTTAGCTTGACTTCTCACTTTGCCTCGCTCCGACTCCAACCTAGCTGGCGCTGTTGCCTTTTGGTCCTGCTCAACCGCGATGCCTGCCGTAATTCCCACCTCCTCCTCAATGCAGAACCCCATCCCTTCACGGCATGGAGGAGTGCAAATAAGTTGTCTCATGGCGTCCCGTCCATTTGGTTTTTATCACAGGAGCTGATTACTGGAGAGTGCGTAGGTAGAGCTTGGTGTTACATTTGGACCCTTGCCCGTTCCTGGAGATGTACTACTTCTCACATTAACACCACATTCCATCGCTTGACAGCTTTGCACTACAGCGTCAGTAACGATATGGGAAACAGACATATTTGTGCTCTAACAAATGAAAAGCACACAATAGGTTTTGTCACAAGATTCTTGATCAGCCTAGTGCTGTGTTTGAGGTACTCTGTTTTCAGTCTACTTTGCCAGCCTGGGTTTAACTGAAAATGCACTGCAGATGTGAAGGTTGCGCTCAATATCAAAATGTTTACCCGCCGATGTAAACACGGCCTACTTTACGGCACGGGGTAGCCAAATTCCATTCTGCCAGCATGCAGATAGGAAAAGCCACTCTGCCATTGGCTAAAATATACACTTGTCAGAAAATATTATCGGACGAATAGGGGGCGTTGCAAGGGGAGGGGGAGCGGCAGTCAGAGCAGAGTGATTTATCTAAAGCATTCATCTTCTCCCAGGCTTGTTTAAAGCAGACATAATACAGAGGCATTCTCACCGGTTCACCACTGGCCCTGGGCCCCTGGCTGGCAGGCTGGCTGTCTGTCTTCCTGGGGCCCTTCAGGAGCTGCTGAGAGGAATAGCCTTCGTTATCTCCCACAGAGGAAACACTGTGGCATCTCCACCTAGATAGAGCCTGTGATTGCCCTCTGCTCCTCTCGGTTCTCCTGCTCTGAAGAACAGTGGCTAGCGAGGGAGTCTTGACATCTGAGCTCAAGTAGTAAATATTGAGGGTGTTTTTGTTTCTTCCTCAGCCTGCTTACTCCCGCTATCAGGGAGTGCTGGGGGTGTGTCAAGCGAGATAAACTGCCCCCTCAAGCAACCCCAAATACAGTTTGCTTTCCTAAAGACTCCAGATAGTCTTGTCAACGCGCCCAGGGCTGTGCACCACCACCGCTCCTATCAGTGCTAGGAATGATAAATAGAGCCCTTTGCCTTTTGTGACTTGTGAGGAATGGTTCCTTGTGTCTTGTCAGGTCGCTGTGCGCCGCGGTGAGCACCTACTACCTGGCGTGTTCCCGCTGCCCCTCCAACTGCTCCTACGTCCTCTTCAGCAACAAGGTGGCCTTCCTCATGGACCTGCTGCTGCACCAGCTCACCGTGAGTCCCTCCGGCCCTGGAGCGCGCACACACACACACACACACACACACACACACACACACACACACACACAGAATGTGCCACAGGTGAGGACACGATATTTTGGTTTACTCGACGACATGGCAACCAAACAAGGCAGTGTGCTCATGTCATTTGTCCATGCTTTACATGTAGGAGACACATACATTGTTCTTGCCATGGGTTTCAGGTGCCTTACCTCTGTTCCTTATGTCTGCTACCGGTGCATAGTTAAAATGTCACAGAGACTCTCCCAGTCACACCGGTGCACCCGTGCTAAGGGAGAGATTGTGTGTGTGTGTGTGTGTGTGTGTGTGTGTGTGTTGCCAGGCAGTATGACAGGGAACGTGTCAGGCCAAATCCTTCAGCACTCACTCAGTGAGACTGTAAACATCAGCCCCACACTCCAAACATGGAACCTTGTCAGTGGCTGGCCAGGCTGCTCTGAGCTGGCGGCACAAGGCCCAGACACACACACACAGACACACACCCAGCCGGGGCTTCCGTCTCCAGGCCCCAAGTTCCATTCCCGAGCCGTCATATTTCCTGAGGGCACGCAGCGCGAGGTTTGCCCCGCCGCGCTCCGGGCTTTCATATACAACGCAGGCCAGCAGCTGCCCTGACGACTGACATGCGGGGCGGTGTGGCAACGTGAGCCCACTTTTCTGCACAGCGAGATTCTTATCAAAGTCAGGCCGAGGTTCATAAAATAGTAGTTTTGGTATTGTCTGTGGATTTAAGTGTCGCTCCTATGGAATATTCCGGGCCCGCGTTTGTTATTGCATTTCGAACGAATCGGAGCCAGTGAAAAATGTATTTTTTGTTTTTTTTCTGCTCGAGTGGGGGTAGTGCCGCCGTCTGCTTGTTCCCCCATAATTAGATTTGGGGAGAATGTTAGTGGATTTGGAAACATCATCAGCGTGCTCCTATACCATTAGGCGAGTCTAGATGACATGGTCTCAGGCTAAGTCGTTCAAGGAAAAAAACGACTTTTCTAAAAAAGACTAAGACTTGCATAAGTATCCTGTTTGAGGACATTGACATACTTTTCATGTGGCATTACAACAGAATTTTTTACGTCACTGTATTTTGTACTGTATTTTTTTGCTATAGTATAAACCATACAGTTTAAGAACGAGGCTGTTTTTTGTTTGTTGTTTTGTTTGTTTTGTTATGCTGAGACACAGAGCACCACTTCTGCTGCTTCCAGTGGTTGTTGAACCCGTCATCAGTGTCTGATTGTCCCCCGGTGCAGATCAGGGAATCCCTCATAGAGCTCTCTAATGCCAGCAGCAGCCTGCCATGACCCCAGTCAGTATGTCTCACGGAGTGTTTACCACCGACTCTGAACTGATGATGAATAATAAACGAATTATAAACCAACAGATCTGTAGTGCTTTATTCCGGACGTTATCAAGCTTCCTATTATGCAGGCCATGTGGTTCAACAAATGCTCATACCACATACCCAGTTGGATGTTATTTGAAAAGATACAGGGGTTTGAATGGCCCTGTGTTTTTTGCTCTTAGCTTCTCTCTTTACTCTAATGGTAGACTTTTTAAAATGTAATTTCTATCAAAACAAAAATAGAAACCCGATGGCGAGATACAGAAATAAAAGGTATTATATTTGTTTGTTTTTTTCAATTATATATTTTTATTTCTAAGTTTATCTCTTGTCTGTTTTTTTTAGCTGTATGTGCCAGACGAAGACAAGTCCATCTTCGGGCGCAGTGTGAACAAGCAGGTGTTTGACGGCCTGACCACGGCCCTGCTGCAGACCGGCGCCACCGTCCTGGACCTCCTGCGGCCGCAGCCCCTCGAGGGTGGCCGGGGCGACGCCCTGCGCATCTGCTCCCCCGACGGCAAGACCAAGAGCTCAGCGGCCGAGTCCTTCAACAGCCGCGCACAGGACCTCATCAGGTACCCTCCCGCTCCGGTCTTCACCTTTTTACCGTTCCAGCGACAACGATCAACGCCCTCCCTCCTTTCACTGTCTGTACGCGTTCCTCCCCCAAAAACCTCCTGCCTCCCGTCCCCCGCCCCTTCTTCTCCCTCCTCTACCCTTCTCTTGCTGGGGCAGGCAGTCGCTCTTTCTTTCCCACTGGTGGGTGGGTGGGTGTGTGTGTGTATGTGTGTGTGTGTGCTGACGAGACGTGCCAGAGCTTCTGGAGCAGTGCCAGCGTTTAACTCCTTCCTCTCACGTCGGTGTGAGCCTGTGTTTTGGCCTCGGCCCAGCTCGATTCTTTTCTTCTTTCTTTTTTTCTTTCATTTTTTTTTTTTTTTTTTTCCTAGCACAGCTTTTCCGAGGCAGTCATCGCTTTGATTCTGCTCGGGCTACAGGAGCCGATTAAACGGGACTCTTTTGGAGTTGTCCGAGGTCTCCTTGAACCTGGCCTTGGTGTTGGTCGTAGGAGTCCTGGGGTTGGGTGGGGGGTTTAGGAGGCTGCTATAGGGGGTACTGTTTTGGGGGCGGGGTGGTGACGAAAGGCAGGCCCAGTCGTCCCGGGTCGGACAGAACACCGCCTTCCCACCGTCCCCTCCCGCAAGACCATGAGTCATCGGAGCCCAGCAGCTGCAGCGGCCCAGCACTCCCGGCGTGACCCCGTCGTAACCCCGGAGGCCGGGGAGGGCCTGAGAAAAATGGTGTCGTCAGACCTGTAATCCGCCGCCAGGAGCGCAGGAAGATTTACCTCGCGGCCGCCTCATAATGTACGCGATGGCAGATCGAAGTGCTTTGTGGAGTGTTGCAACGCTCCTCCCCGCTAAGGCTCCGCTGTAGATCACACACAGTTAAAAAAAAAGGGGAGCCTCTGCCGTTCCCCCTTGTTTCTCATGACCAGCCACTGACTCTTGGCTCTGCTTAAAGGCTCATTCCTGCTGTCACAGACACATGGAGGCACCCAGTCTCTAAGCTGGGAGGCCGAGGGGCCAGAGCGAACGCACGGAGCACTGCTTTTTCAACAGACTTTTGTGTGTGTGTGTGTGTGTGTGTGCGTGTGTGTGTGAGGCTCCCTTCTGCCAGGCAGGTAGAGCCGTGGAAGAGGCTCAAGTCAAAACAAGGGGCTGGCGGTTCAAGTGTCAGGTGACCCATTGTGGGGGTTGGAAACGGGAGCAGTCACCCCCCCACCTCCAGAGTCCCCTCGCTGTGAGTGACAGGCCAAACAAAAAGAAGGTATGCGAGCAGAGCGCCGCGCCGCCGAACAGTGGCGGGGCTTACCTGGCCGCGGCCCGCATCGCGTTCACTGGGAGGTCTGCCTGACTGACAGCCGCGGGTCCTGCGGTAGGAGGAGCGGCAGGCAGCACCGGGGGGGGGGGCATACCTGAGCCAGGAGACGGCCCCAGGTCGGCAGACTGTCAGCCCCCCCTCCCCCCCCCCGGCTGGGCCGGCACAGAGGGGGGCCACTGCGGCCCATAATGACACTATTAGCAGTGATTTGTGGCTGAAAGAGTGCAGGGAACTTGATCGTGAGAGCTGTCAATGGCCAGGCAAATTGGAGATATGGCAGTAATAAGGGGGCAGAGGTGGGGGGCGACATTCCAGCTAGGCTGGGGTGGAGGGGAGCTCTGTGACGTTCACTGCTGTAAGATGCGTCTGACATACGAGATCTCGTCTCAAATTTGGGAGTTTCTGTCTTTCCGTTCCTAGTCTTTCTTTCCTGATTTCAGGTTGTCCCCTTGCTATTGTATACATTCAGTTCCCTCCCCTCTTCCTCTGTGTCTGTCCGTGCAGCTACGTGGTCAACATGGGTCTGATAGACAAGCTCTACGGCTGCTTCCTCTCCGTCCAGAACCCCGTGGACGAGAGTCCCAAGATGTCCGCCTTCCTCCAGCAGGCCTCCGCTCTGCTGCATGGCATGTGTAAACTCTGCTTCGCTGTGACTGGACGGTGAGTGCACACACACACACACACACACACACACACATCTCTCTTTCAAAGCAGGCCTCGTCTCTTCCTGTGATCAGCCTGGTGGCCCAGCCTAATAACAGGAGTGAGTCACGGTGGGTTCCTTTGAAAGTCCGGGGTTCTAAAGGCCGGAGGTCACAGTTTCTAAAACAAGGCTCGCCGTGTCGTCTCCGGACAGCCAGCCAGTGGTTTCCTCTGCCCTCGTTTCTGCCAGTAGAGAGTAAGAGATAGGCATCTACTTCACCCCAGCACTGCTCTCTGTCACTCACCATAAACCTTAGCCTCCTGCACCAGGGAGGGGGTTAAAGGAGAGAGGGAGAGAAGGAGGGCCCACCCATGTGTGTCGCCGTGACCTGCCGCCGAGGGAGGTTCAGTGGCGCCGTTGACAGAGGCTAAGCACACAGTCACACACTGGGACGCCAACAGCTAGGGTGCTTAGACGGAGGGAGGTGGGGGGGGGGGGGGTTAAAGTGCCGTGGCAGGGAGCCAGCAAGGGTTTGACGTTTTTTCCCCTAACGACCCTATTAAGAATCTGATCATTTCCCTCGGCTTTCCCTGCACTTTGACTGAGGAGAGCTTAGCGCCGTCCGTGGTTCCCTTTGATCAAACGAGACGGACGCCTTCGGTGAAGTGGCCGAGCGGCCCTCCCGCTGGTCCCCCTGTACAGGTCAGGGTCTCCCGCTCTGCCCACGGGGGGCGTCCCCGCCCGCCACCGTACCCTTCCAGCTGCCGCGCGCTGTAACAGTGGCCAGCTGCCTGACACTCTGGCAGGGGCGGAGGAGACGGGAGAAGGCGGAGAGACCGTGTCACCAAATATCTGTGAGAAAGCGCACAGCGTCTTCCCCTGCTCCCTTTAATGAGCCCCGCAGAGCCGTGGCGTGTAATGATGAACGCCGAGGTAATCCACCCACCTAGCCCCGCGCTGGGGTGTCTCTGTGTGTGAGAAAGCCTTTCCCGAGGCGGGGGATTTCAAATGTTCTGGCCCATGCCAGTTGCCGTGCCAGGGGACCCGGGCTGGCATCGCTGGGCCGCACTTCTCGCCGAGCCCCACGTTTCTCCGCAGCGCCGGAGAAGCTGTTGGCTGAAGTCAAGTAGCGGCATGCGCTGTGAGTCCCACGCAGAGGTCACCCAGCCCTGTTGCTCTGACAGATAATCACGGTCTGGGCCCCAGTCAAAGCCTTCAATACGTGCCTGTCAGCGCTAGTTTTCTTTTGTTCGTTTCGGGAGGTGAGCATGGCTCAGCGGCCTCGTTTTAACATGATTGAATTTAGACTTTGGTTTGTTTGCTTAACTTTATCCCGCGTTGTTATTCAGTTTGGTTGTTATGTAAATAACCTTGTTGTTTGGGCCATGAGACAGGATTGGAATAAGGTTGTAATTTTAGTGCTGGCATTGCTTTCTGGAGTACAAAGTAACTATTAAATTGTTTGTTTTTGGCAAACTCTGCTTTACAGATGCAATGCTTCTGGAGTTCAGATTATTTAATCCACGTTATAGGAACGTCTTTGGTGTAGATTTAGTGAAATGCATGAGTCTACTCTGGATAAGGGCCTTCCGTTCACATTCCTGCCCCTCTCTCTTTTTCCTGCCCTTTTGACTCCAAATCATCCGTCCCATAAGTATTATGGTCTGGCCTCGCTCTGTTCTTACCTGGGATGGAGACTTGACAGGCCTGATGCTGCCAATCCCTTTAATCTGCCAGGGGCGGCTTCCTGGATAGCATGCTCTCTCTCTCTCTCTCACACACACCGACACACACACACACACACACACACACACTGCCTTCAGCCCTGTCAGCTGGAGCTTAATGAAATGTGCTCCGTCTCTGAATACCGTGCCAGGAACGGCCTCCAAGTCTCTGTGCCGTAGACACCGTTCCACAGGCCCCCAGCCTTCAGCTGAACTCGTACTCAATTAATGTGACTGTTTATAAGTCCCTTTAATCCACTAGATATGCACGGAGTAAAGGGCCACATCCTAGGGTTTCTATCAAAGTGGACAGTCAGCTCCGGGCCCTGTCGCTGCGTGTAAATCTAGAAGCCGCGCGGACGCCACCGCCTCGCTGCCCCTCCCTCCCTCCCTCCCTCCCCGCCCCCCTCCGCTCTGTGTCTCTGGCCAGTGCGGTTCAGAGAGCAGCCAGCACCTTCTCGGGTTCACTGCCTCCCTGGCACATGTCAACCTGGCTGGCGGGCAGGCCCAGTGCACAGCGGCCGCTGCCTGACAGCTGCACCGTTTTGCGGCGTGACCGCAGCCCCATTTGGAACTGACGGCTGCATTTGATCGATGCATTGCAATAATACTAGTGTATATTTGACACCAATTAGTTTAATTGCATGAAAACATCAGCCAATTCATTGAATTTAATCAATGCAAAATTCTGTAATGTAGAGGCCGATTTTTAACTGCCTAATTCTTTTTTTATATAATATATATATATATATATATAATTTTGTCATTATTTGTATACATGTATTATTTGTGTACTTTTCTCTTCTCAATAGAATACCCAAAGAAATGGCACCCTAAACTCTGGCTTCTCTCTCTCTCCCCCTCAGCTCGCCCAGTATCTTTGACAACAAGCGGGCAGACCCCACAGGGCTGACGGCCCTGCTGCAGTCCACCGACCTGGTGGGCGTGGTGCACACCCTCTACTGCATCCTGCTCCACAGCACCCTGCCCGAGCCCGCCTCGCCGGCCGCCCAGGAGCCCTACGCCCCGGGGGTCATCCAGGTGGCCCTGCAGGGCCTGCGCTTCCTCAACAGCTTCGCCCTTCTCGACCTCTCCGCCTTCCAGGTAAATCCCCCTGGGGCTCCGGCTGCCTCTACTTGCAAACACGTATATACACTTTGGTTGTCACACACGTCCCCCGTTACTGTGTGTGTATGTGTGCTTCTGCATGTTGCCAGAGGCACTGTTTTTATGCTGGAAGGTGACCCTTTAGCGTTGTTTTTGTTTTCACTGGGCACTGTATGTAATGTTGCAGGACAGGCTTTTCTTATAAGACCTGTCCGTCCCACACCACCAACTGGCTGGACACGTCCGTAGAGACGGGGCAGGCCAGTCACATTCCATAGGACCGCTTTCTGAATGGAGGCCTGCCAATGAGAAGGCTGTGACTAATGTTCCCTTTTGATTACCACCTAGCATCCAGGAATACCTGTACTCTGTCCCGCTGGCTAGCGTCAGACCCATGTGCAACTGATCGGCTGGGGGACCAGTCCTGACCCGAGAAATGGTCATTAGGAGAGGAGCTTCTCCCTCTGGGATAGCGGTGACCCGCCGGCATAAACAGGGGCGCCCCCCCCCCAGCCCCAGGTCAGCGGCAGGGGTCAAACCACCCCTCCCGGCAGGTCAGCGATGCGGATGGAGCCGGAGTGATTAGTGCCGTACATTACAGGAGCTGGCGAGGCCAGGACGACAGCTTCACGTGGGCCAAGTCGCCGCATAAACAGCCGGCAGGAGGAAGTGAGAGCGTTAATTATTTTAATGCCTCGCGGGTAATTACTCTCTGAAGTGGCGTTATTCCGCTGCGCCGCCATGCACGCTCTCTCTATTCAAAGCAGCTGGGAGTCAAAGGGCTTGTGTGACCGGGGTTTTATGGACGTTTTTCTTTTTTTTCTGAGGATGGAGGTTGTCGTGACCTTGTGCTTGGCGATATCGCTGTAGCGGTGGCTAGGCAGCAGCATGGCTGGGCTGCTCCTCACACAGTCTACTCGTACTGTGGCGGTCCATATCGTTATTCCAGCTGAGCGTGTTTAAAGATGTCATCAAACTTTGTTTTGGTGAATTGTGTTTTCTCCTTTCCTCTCTATTCGGTGTGTGTCCGTCAGACTAGGCTGGATTCCGGTCATTGCACACATTCACTGACGAAAGACAATGTGTCAAAGCTGTGTTTCACTTACAGTCATTCATCTCTAAGATGGATGGGCGCGGGGCCTAGGTGAATGTGCTGCGGGGATGCTGGGTGCGCCCGAGTGGCTTTCTCAGGTACGGCTGTTTACGGGACGGGCCGGAGCCGACAGCCTGGTGGTGTGGGTGCTGACCCGGCGGTGCTCTGTCACCGTGGCATGTTTAATAAATACTGCCTACGCGGCTACTGATAGCATCTCATCTCCGAGGGGGGGGTGTGGGGTCTCAGGCCGGGGACCGGGAGGGTTTCCTTGTTCCTGGGGGGTCTGGTGATACCCATTGTACATCTTTTACAACCTAAACGCCGGAACATTGACAATCCACACTGACCTCTGTTTCTGTTGTCATCCGGTGCATTGATGTGTGCTAAATAGTTTTTTGTTTATAATCCTGCTTTTCTACTCGGTTTATTTGCGTTTGATCCATTTTGATTCTCTATTTTTATGTAACATTTTTCTCAGTGCAACAGATGTTTATTGTGTGTGTGTGTGTGTGTGTGAAGTCTGTGCTAGGTGCTGAAGGCCTGTCCCTAGCCTTCCGCCACATCGTGAGCTCCCTGCTGTGGTACTGCTCCCAGCACTCCTCTGAGGAGCTGCTGCACGAGGTCATCATCTGCGTGGGCTACTTCACCGTCAACCACCCGGACAACCAGGTAAAACAACCGAGCAGGTACTTTAGAAAGGAACGTTCATTGTTTGTTAACCTCAATGTCTCATGGAGATGAGAAAGAATATTGCATTAATATCTTTTTGCAATAACCTTTTTTAGTTTTTTGGCCCTATTTTAACAGGGTTGTTCTATCCACTGATATACTGTTCCATTTTGTCTCTGAGATTAGTTCTGGCTCATTTGCCAGGAAAAGACAGCCGTTTTTGTGCTGAAAACAAATGCCCCTCTTTAAAGATTCATGCCTGGGCACCTTTCTAGTGTGTGCCTGCGTGTCATTTATTGTCCCTGTGCGGCCCTTTGTTCCCTCCTGGCGGAGCAACCCCCCCCCTCCTCCTCCTCCTCCTCCGTGCATTAGGACCACTAAGCCCCCAGTGGAAGGGAACGAGAGGCGGCTCAGGGGGGCCGCCTAGGCTTCAGTGTAATTGGCTGTCATGCATGGTGGGTCTGCCGGGCCCCCTGAGCAGGCAGCCAAGCTCCACTGTGCTGGGCCACTGTGAAGTGGAGCCTGACCGCCAGTGTGTGGAGCAGGGCCTACGTCTCCCTGGTGCCTGTACGTCCCCAGCTGGTTAACCAGCCCGCAAACCCCCCCCCCCCCCCCGACAATTTATAGGCTGATTACTGATTCTAATTTCTCCAGATATTTTAGATCTAATTAAAGAACCCACCTCGGTTTTTATGGACGTTCGGCTCCCCCACCACTGCTGTCCAATTTAATCATTCCAAAGTAGGTAATGAGCATTGGTTGGCCATTGTTGACCTTATTAGCATATTATATTGGATAATTGAATGAGGACTGGTGATTGAATTTGGAGGGTGACAGATGATCAGGCTTTGTGCGTAAAGTTAACAATGCAGCCAGGCTTGGAGAGTCCTTGGACTCCTCAGACCTTTTTTCGCTAATTTGTCAAAGACAAGGTCTAAGGATCCGTCTCATCCCAGACGCAAGCTGCTGGTCAAATTTGGGATGGTGAGTAATCCTTAGAATATGTAAGGCTTAAAAAACCCTGTTCAGGGAAAACGGGAAGGGGTCGTGCAGGATTTCCAGTGAGCTGCTCCTTGTCAGTGGTAGAGGTCCTGGAACATGTCCATGTGGTTTCAGACCAAGACTGATGAAGATGAGGGGGGGTGGGGGGTTATTCAGAGCAGCCGGAGCGTTTCACGGCTTAATGTAAGCACTGGCAGAGCACAAAAACAGGCCGGTCCAAAGACGGCACAGTCTCACAGACTGCTGACTCACTGTCAGCACACCGGCCTCTGTTTACATGTGTGCGAACTGGAAATCATAAAAGAGGCCAACTTTGACTGCGGAGGGGGATGTATTCCCCCTGCTCTGAGGAGATGAATTATTCAACTTGTTATACAAAAAAAATAGCCATTGGGGAGAGTGACATATGTAGTCGTTTGTTTTTTTTACAAGTGTGGCTCCATTGAGCAGTGGAGACATATGTTCCTATTGTCTGCTGTGGTGGTGAATGGACAGCAGGCTAACTGGGGACTGTTTACTAACTGACAACTTACGTCTAAGTTGTCACTTTTTGCAGGTAATCTCTCTCATCTCGCTCCACGCTGGCACACACGGAGCATTTCCGAATCTTCCCCGGCGATGATTTCCTAATTCTCCTGATATTGTAAACCGTTGACGTGCTAACCCTCCTGAGTCCCGGCTGGGCTGCCTTTCCAGACAGAGTGCTAGCCGTTTGACTCTGGTATGGAGGTCTTCAAACAACTTTGCTGTCTCAATACAATAGAACACACAGGCAATTTCGTCAAACCAAGCAGTTGTGCAAAGTAATGCCAGCAGATCTTATTTCAGTTATCAGAGTATGGAGGTTTTTGTTTTTTTTTTTGTGTTTTTTTTCTTATTGACTTGTTGCACCTCGGTTTTGCTTGTTGATTACAAAGACCGCTACTCAGGTTCTTCAAAAGGCTACTAGTGAACTGAGGCCTGGCTTTCTACCCGGCGGGAACACCCCACACACACTTCCCCGTGGCTCTGCCTTATCTCCGGGGTCTCTTCCCATTCTCGACGAGGGCGTTTCCTCTGCCCCGCAGGCCCAAGCCCAGCGCTGGGGCCTGTAATCCCTGTTAACCCGATGTTGAAACGCTCCCTTCAACAGCCCATTACCGCCAGAGACGGCCGAGCCCCGGTTGCCTCCGGGGCGAGCCTGGCTCGTGCAGACCGCTGGGAGCCAGCGATGGCAGGCAGTGGCGTGGCAGAGTACGTGCTCTGTGTGTGTGTGTGTGTGTGTGTCACCCAGTCAGTGGAGTAAGCACAGCAGGAGATGCGGCAGCGACGGGCTGAGTCACGGCTGACACGCAGGGGAGGGCCCAGTGATTTATGCACTCCTTCAAGGCTGAGCGACAGGTCCGTCTGACTTCAGGTGAAGTCGAGGACAATCTCACCCCCGTAAACCTTTGTGGAGAAGGCGTGTCTGTTTGTCCAGAACGCCTTCGTCGGGGCGTCTTGGGAGAAGCGCTATCTGCCCTCCGATCTACAATGGAATGACTGTGTCAGGCCGGCGATAAATCTGGAGTTAATAGACGGTGCGTTTTGTAAACAGCTGAGTTTTATGGGGTTTTGAAGACACCAGCCCACTTGCCTATTGGGTTTGAAAGAAGTCAAGGGGGATGTCTATGTCAATGTCTGTGTCGCCGTCTGATTGAACGGGTTGTCATTGAGGGGACACGGCGGCCGTAAAGCCGCCGCAGCGCGAAAGCCAAACTTCCTCTCCCGAAGCCTGTTGTCTGCCGGTCCTCTTATCAGCAGAGCAGCCCCTTCACAGGGGATCTGCTTTGTGTTGAGTGCCAGAGCGCCACAACGCTGCCCTGGTCTTAAGCCAACACATCCTGGGACCTCAGAAGTGCTGTTTGAGCTGTGAAGACCCTAACACCGATTTGTTCGATCTATCAGGGTAGTCTCTTCTTCTGCTGTGTTGTAGCTGTTAGACGGCCTCGTTCGGCAGTATGTTTTTATCGTTATTACAATTTTGTAATGTTTTGTGTGATCAATGTGTTTTACGTCCCCAGAAGCCATGGTCCTGTGCTTGATTTAGTTTATCAGAGCGTGATGCTCTTCTATACCCTTTGTTCCCCTTTCCCCTTAGCAGAACTATTAAACCTGGTTCCCCCTCTAACATTGGGCTTCCCGAGAACTTGTTTGCGTTTCAAAACATTAACTTTACATGCTCTTTGTTGTCAGTGGACACTGAGGCAGTTATGTAATGGAAGCGTCATAAAATGTGCAGCCCTGTTTGCCATCGCCAGGTCTGTGTAGTTAAGGAGAGGAGCAGCCAGGCACTTGAGCTTTACGGTGGTCTGTGTTGGGCTGCTTTTATGATGTCAGGGTTGGAATAGATACGTCACCGGGCCAGGCTAAAGAGACTGGGGCTAGGACCTAGCGAAGAACAATCCGTCTGGAGGTCCCTTAGAAGGTGTAGCTCATCACCTCGGAGAGGCCTGGAGAGCTGGTTCTGGTCTCCCTGAATACCGTGGCTCCAGGCTGACAACAGGCCTTGTTTTATGACCCTATGCAGTGGGCACTTGAGTGTGGACAAGTTGTTTAGGCAGCTGAAGATGGAATGCTGCATAGAGAAGGATTATAAGGAGATTGGCTCCATGATTTGTTGGTCAAAAATCTCCTGCGCTTCATCCCCACCAACCAACTCGCACTGCAGTGTTAAAATATGGCATTGAGACCGCGAAGGCTGTGTGTTCATGAAATTCAGCAGCAGGACTTGCTGGAAAAGCAGATGGTGGAGAGAGGATTTGAGTCGTTTTGTCAAATGTATGACCCCCACCTTTGCCAGTAGTTCTTTGGGCAGTGTTGCAATGAAAGATCGATTTGGTGAAAGTATGAATCCTACGATGGCCTCTTGTACTGTACTGAAAATAAACAGGTCCACTTTTGAAAACAACCAGAGCTTTCCATTTTCTTCCTCCTGAATTTGTCACGTTTGTCCTACATTCCTTTGTGTGGAACGTTCATTGTGTCAGTGAAACAGGATTTTTGGTTCTAAACGGTTAGATCAGTCTGTTTTGAACTTCATCTTGGTTTACCGTAAACCCTGAAACACAAAAATGGCATGCTGTGGGGAGGATAAATACTGTGGATGGCCTCTTGAGTAGTTTAGTTTAACCGGTTGATGTGTTATCTTGAGACGAACGCTAATAGGAAATGGCGTGGCATGTGGGCCTTTGAACGCTGCTGTAGAACTTGGCTTTGAGACGCTTAACCTTGAACTGATAAAAGGGTTGAATTATAACTTTGTTTATCCCACTCTTAAAACCCCCAAAGTGCATTATCAAAGAGGGAACGCAGGGGAAGAGTATTGTGAAGTGTATTCTCCAACTTGTAAACCTGCAGAATTTATGTCACCGTGTCTGGGGACCCTCACGCTAGCCTTCTGGTTCCCATTTAGGTTGAGCCCCAGTTGGGGTGTCTGTACCTGTAAAGCGGCGGGCTGGTTTTATCCAGCCAGGATTTACTGTGCTGACCTCCCGGCTCTGCTGGCAGGGCTGATGGTCTTCCCAGGCTCAGGGGAGATGGCCCGAGCATTAGGCCAGGACCCCTTCCCTTTCGGAGCCAGTCCCGTTAGCCTGGGAGCGATTTGGTTTTAATACTGGGGGGGCCGGATGTGATGGCGTGATTGACGGCTGCTGGTGACGGGGAGCAGGATGTCGGCCGGGTGAGAACTCCATTAATGGTATTGCTCATTTCTTAAAGTGGCCGCGCTCCACTGGAGGTCTGCCGCGTGGGGTGCGGCCTCCCCCTCCCGAGGGACCCCGGACGCCCCACCTTTGCACTGCCGATGCCCTCTCAACCCCAACTGCACTCCTGAACTATGATGATATGATGGAAATATCTCGCTGACAAGCGGAGCGGCAGCCGAACTGAAAGTTAAAAGATCTGCCTTGTTAATGACTGCCAAGGCTTGTCTCGTCCATATTTCTTCTCCCCCCCCTCCCCCCTCCATTTCACAACATCTTGGCAATTACTGTGCGGTACAAAGGAAGAGCAAAAACATCCCATCATTGTGTTTTATAGCCTGTAATTGTGTGGTGGGAGGCAGTGCCCTCCAGTTCTCCTCCTAATGGGTGTTTGTGTGTTGTTTTAGTGGCAGATTTATGTGGGGGAGGGGCACGGGACGATGATTTACAACTGGCAGTGCCACTGACTGACTGACTGACTGAGACTGACTGACTCGCTGACTGACTGAGCTGGCTCCGTGTGTGTTCCAGGTGATCGTGCAGTCTGGCCGCCAGCCCAGTGTGCTGCAGAAACTGTGTCAGTTGCCCTTCCAGTACTTCAGCCACCCGCGCCTCATCAAAGTGCTCTTCCCTTCGCTCGTCTCAGCGTGCTACAACAACCCTCAGAACAAGGTCATCTTACAGCAGGAGATGAGTTGTGTACTGCTGGCCACCTTCATCCAGGTAGAGACCACTTTTATTGTCTCACCAACAATCTCATATCTCACACACGCATTCTTTTGTTATTTAATTGCATACTACATTCCTTGATTATTAATAATATAATTACTACTAATAAAATTCCTGTGTAGAATTTATAATACACATGATTTTCTCTCACTTTTTCTGACAACCAAAAACGAACAAGAAGCGATGTATTTTGTTTTATCTTTGTCTGTTGATTGTTTTAGCTGCATTAACAAAGATGTATGGCTTCCTCCTCTGTGTTTTTACCTGCCGCTGTCCAGTAGAGCCTCCAGTAAACATGCTGTCTGTCTCCTTCATCTTCCTCTGGCAGCAGTTGCACCCAACCCTCCCCCTCTCACACACACACACACACACACACACTCCTACGCTACCAACCCTGTTTGGACAAAGACTATCCTCCATTCTCTCTCAAACAGAGAATGGAGGTGTTACGGCCTGCCCCCTTAAAAACGCCTTTCATTGTTTAGGCTTAAATCTTCAGCTCATGCATTAGGAGTAATGTAGCGTTTGATGAAGCATGTTAGTGTTTCTTATGGTCATTTTACCGGCTTTTAGGACAGTGCATTTTCAATCACAACAGAAAGGCCTTATTCTGCCTTTTCTACTCTTATCTTGAACCAGTTGAACTCACTAACTCATGTTTCTTTTAGGACTGTGCCTCAAGTGAGAAAGAGCCAGACAATAAATCCCAGCAAGGAGGTCAGTTCTGTTCTGGGAATATAATAATCTATTTTGCGGGCCTTACAAATGCAATTATATTTTTAAGGTTTTTACAGGCCATTATTAACTTCGATACATTAATAGTGCAAACAAGAGATAATTTCAGGTTTCCTAGAATAATATTTGTTTATATATTCTATTATTGCTTGGATTGCTATTAGTAAATCTATGGACAATTTTTATTTTTTTGTGAACATTCCAATAATTTGTTTTAATATTAACATTGTTTTCTTGGGGCTCCATTGCTCAAAAGTATTATTTATGTTGAACTTTAACAATATTAATCCAGCGTTAACTGTCGTCATTGGTTTCTGTGTATCCCTCAACAGAGAAAGTGACTCAGCTACTGGATTACTGTGAACTGTCCAACCGCTTTCCAAGAGATCAGTGGGATTCGGCATTGCAATTCTTCCTCAAGAAGCAAGAGGGCTAGTGCAGAGTCCTCACTTAGCATGGTCATGCACAATTACAACACTACAAAATAGACTGAAATAAAGATCTCGATACTACCGTACTAACCCACATAGATGTTGACCCTTGATCTTCATATAGGCTACACAATGCAGTCTTTAAAGGATTTGTGTACTTGAAAAGAAATACATTTCTGTCTTCAGTGACACCCACCCCCACCCCTGGCCTAGATCTACTATTCTTGCTTAGCCTGTGGGATGCCAAACTGTTTAGACATTCGGGGCTAATAACGAATTCCAGTGGATGGATTTTGCTCACCGTTGCCTATTGGTTATTGAACATGGGGGGATATTTGATATGCCTACGCATTGATTTCGTTTTGTTACACTTCCAGGGATTTGCTAAATCCATAACTTTTTTCATGATTTTCTTTTTTAACACCGTACCTCTTTAATTGAACTTTTTGAGCTTATATTTTAAATGAGATATTGACTCATTAGCATCAGTATTTTCCTCAAATAGGGTTGGCTAGCCCCTATAATACCAGACATGTAGCCTAACCCTCTTCCTCTCTTAGAATCCACAGACCCTATACTACTTTAATACTTTATGGACGATTTGCACACATTTTTTTACCTTGTTTTCACACCCAGCCATAAGGCATGCACAGTAGAATTAAGTCCCGTAAGTCCTTTTGTTAATTAGTTTCTATTGTGGATAAAATAACTATTCAGAACAAAAAGATCATCAGAGTTGCATACTGTAAATATATGTAAACATTTTCACCACTATTGTTTTTCTTTTTTGGTCTCTATTACAATGTGATTGACCCACTAGAATGTTTTTCTTGGTTGACATGCTTATTCCTGTTTTTTTGTTAAAGTTTTATTGTGTAAGAGACCATGTTTTTTTTCATGTCATTAAAGCACTTAAACAATTATATAATTTATAACATAAATTTCGTTGTGTTTATATTGCATTTAATAAGTTATTCGTGATAAATCAATGTTTTCCAGTGTGTGTTCTACTGCAGTGTTATTCTACTGCCTTATTTTTTTTTCTGTTGGCCATAAATAAAAGTTAGTCACTGCTGTCTTTGTATTAAATTATCCAAGTCTGTACTAAACTGATCATTGATAAACTGTAGCTTACTATCTCAAGCCTAATTTATATTGTTAACCCTATTGGGTTATTCATTTTCAGGTTGCCAAAGTCGATTATTACTAAATGAACCGTTATTGAGGGGATAAGGTACTTAATACGAATTGTTAATGCATCTATTGTGATATCTGATACCTCTGAAGATATTTTCGAAATACAAACGATTATCCAGCATATGCCTGCTTCACGTAAAATGGATATAACTCGCTGGAGTTGTAAATAAACCTATTTTTATTTATTTGTGCAGGCCTATATTTTTTGTACAGTTGCCGCAATTTTTGTTTCAATAAGAAAGCACTGCTTTATTTACTTACTAAAGACACATTAATTCATTAATGGTGTAGCCTGCTGACTACAGTATGTGTGTGTGTGTGTGTTAGGGAAAGTGGCAAATGAACAAAATCTGTATTTAGTTAATTTCGTTTTCTCGAGCAATAAAAACAGAGCGACGGTGCGCTTATAAAGCTATCAGGGCTTGACCTGCTTAGCGCACTAAATGTCCAGCGGCGATTCCAGCCGGATTCTCTCGGAATGAAAATAAACCTAAAGAAAGTCAGAGTGCCAGGGTGGGAGTCCCCCTCAGCTCTAACTGCAAAGGAGAGAGTTCGGCTTGTTGTGGTTTCATTCAATGTCGTTTGCAGATGATGCCAAGCGTAGATAAGAAGCCGCCGTGCCCTGTCCTGTGTCTAGACTTTAGGGGGTATAGAAGTAGGATACCTACCCTATTGGTTGGTCTACCTACAAATAAAATGTGATCGTCATGTCAAGGTCGATTTTTCCCCCGTTTCTGTTTCTATTCTGGCAAATTCTTTGCCTACTAATCACTTGAGAAAAAAAATCAACAGCCTTGTGATAAATTTTGTTTAGACTTCTAAGTGCATGCAGTCAACGAAATTAAATGAATCAGTTTATGCTAAATAGGCTATGGTTTTAATCCTAACTAAATATATCATGCACACAAGTTTTGATCGATTCATTCAATTCTGCTAAAGATTACATTTTTCTAGTATGCCTGTGTGGCGTGTGCCAATAGATTTTGCATGCGTAAAGTTCAGTTTGGATAATAAACAATTACTGATATGGTTTTTATTGACCTGTCTCCACAATAAATAACAATAATTTATGTTTTCCTTGAAAGTCTTTAGCAACTTTCATTCCATGTGTCTCATTGTTAGGGAAATTTACATGACTCCATATTAGATCATCTCTACACATGCACATTTACAGAAATATGGGACCCTTAACATCCTATAGAACGGAACAATTTGCTTTAACAGCAATGCTCAACGTTCGATCGGCTCAGGTGGCCTGTTTGAATTCCGCATAATCCCAAACGTTTGCATGTCCATTTCAAATCCAAACTTTGTTTTCTGCAGATGCTTGAAAAAAGCGAAATCCTCAGTTGCATCCATGAAAACAAGACACATCCTCAATCATCCTCAATCCAACGTTGTTCTTATTCAATGTCTCTCCATCCAAGTTTGTGGGCGCCTGGCAGTGCATGCAGCGCGTGCCGATGCATGCTATATGGATTCGGATCTTCAAGTTGACTCGTCTCACGTGTCAACTGGACTAGGCACCATGCTGTTCGGTGTGTCCGGCAACTGCGATGACAAAGAAGTGACTTCACTGCCTGATGAATTACCCATTGATCCCGATTCAGAAAAAGAAACCTGACAGGAAAAAATCAACAAGTTAGCCAAGCCATAGTTTACAAATAAAAGGACTTGTGAGATAGTACAACACACTTGTGTTTCTTGGACAAATAGGCCTTCTGTTTAAGATTTTATCTCTAAGTTACCTCATTACATTCAGGAGTAGCCTATAGGCTAGGCCTATACGCGTGCATGTGTGAAAGAGAACGCTGGTAGTAGCTACATGACATGCAGTGCCACGATATAGGCCTATTTATGTTTATCCTACCAGCTGTTGGAAGGCGGGCTGGTCCAAGTCACTCTGCAGGGCAAACTCGCTTAAGGCTTTCCAAGGGGGCTGATAAGTTTGCACCTCCACTGGATTCCCTTGGGCAGTGTTGTCATGTCGAATAGGGCTACCTGCCACCAAAGGTGTCCCCGTCATGCCCTGCAAATTCTATAAATACAAATAAAGTTAGCAATAGGCTATAACTTCCTTCCCTTCATTGTCCCCAAAATTGGTTTTAAACTCTTTTTTCTTTTTAGCCAGACTTTTCAATGCTCACGCCTTAATAAACGAACCATGAATTAATGTATTATTTGCGTTGTCTTACCGTCTTGTCACTATGTTGCTGCTGTTGGAGTTGTTTCATAAAAATAGATCTCTTTTTGTCTTTGCATCGCTTGTTTTGGAACCAAACTCGAATTACTCTCGAGCTTAAACCTGTCATCTCCACAAGTTGCTCTTTCATCAGAGCATCTGGCCTGGGGTTCGCATTGTAACAGGTTCGAAGGGTATGAAGTTGTTTTTCATTCAACACTGTTCGGATACGTGTAGTCTTCTCGGATTGCTTATGGACGTGATTTCGATGAGGAGGCTGTCGAACTGAAACGGGGTCTGAGGACATATGTGTTAAAATACAATGAACTCCTAACCTTTCAAAACGGAACAGAGACATACATTCTACTTTAAAATGAATAACGGTAGTGTTGCTGTTCAGTAAACAGTAGACATAGGTCTATAGCTTGTGTATGAATTTGTGTGGCTATATAAGGTGACCTTTACAGATAAAAACTTGAGGAAAAACACCAAAATTGCTTTTAAAGTTGATAGTGGGTGCAGGAATAAAATGGTTTAAGCTACCGGATGCATTTGCTAAAGGTTATGAAGTTAATATAGTAGGCTATAATATAATAGTATGATAGTAATATATTTTGTTATAATTGATTATACCATTAACAACAATCGCTTGTATTAATTGCGGATATTGGGGAAATAATAACATTTGGCTGTAACAACAATGACCATAATATAGGCTATTACGAGACATTAAATTATATTATATTTCTACAATTACAATTACTGCAGTGCTGCTGTTCTGTGTTACAGGCCTACCTGAGATATGCAGAGCTCTATGAATATTCCCAGGACTTCCTTCAGATGCCCGCTCCATTAGTAAACCATGATCTGCTCGGCACAGTAGTTCCTCATCTCTGAGTGAGAACTCATCCCCAGGTAAGAGATGTCTGCTGCACATCGAACACCTAAAACACTCCATGTGGTATACATTGTCACGGGCTCTCATCACTAAATCACTGCTGCAGAAGCCAATGTTACATTTTGCACATTTAATCCCAAACAATCTGAAAAAGACAGAAATAAATTATTTGTCTCGTGTTATTTTACAAAAAAATGTATTTGTTCTTATCATGTGAACCAACATGTTAAATTAAAGTAAAATAAAGAGTTATATTCACAAAAAGCTATTTCAGTAAAACAAGTTACTGACATAACATGCACCATGCATATTTTACATAATATTATGTTTTCATCCCATTGGGTTATTTAATGAAAAATATTTTTGGATAGCCTATAGCTTCAGTGGGCCTTAAAGTTTAAACCCTAGTTCTGGAAGATTAAGTCACGTCAACTCGTACCTTACATAATCTCTTTTGCAGTACGTCTTGCCATCCCGTACGAAGCAAGTGCAAGTCTCATCCAGGTACTGACTGCATTCCGCACACTTCAGACAAGCAGCGTGCCACTCCAAGTCCGGGGAGACTCTCAGGATGTATTGGTCGTGTATTTGACTTCCACAGCCCACACACATTGCGATTCCAGACTTCTCTGTGGAATCCACATATTATTCTTACACTGAACTCCATGTAATCCCCAGACATCTATGTTAAATCCATGCACAGTGTGTACCCTGCACTGCTTGTTTAGCAAAGAGTTGGCTACATTTCTATAGCCCCTGTATGGAGAATAAAACTAAACTGAATAATACCTTTAATTTACAAATTTGTTGGGTCATTAAAAAAAATCTAAAATGCATGAAAACAATTAATTAAAGGCTTTGTATTTGCAAAGCTTTCTCTCAGTGCCTACTTACATAAAAAAAGTGCAACACAATTGTCACTCGAATGCAAATAGTACTCACTTTTGGAATGATCCCCCATATCACCCAAGAAAGAAGAATTTAAAATGATATCCACCATACAGGAGGAATAGTGCAAGTCGATTGACAGAAGAAAAGAGTGAGGAGACTGCTCAGTTCCTGGCTGTCTGATAACAACTGCTCGTCGAGTAAGAGGTGGGAAGAGCAATGTCCTTTCGCTCATGTGACGTAGGCCTATATGCAAACCTATCTGCTCATTTGAGGTTGCGACTGAAACTATAGGGCTATTTAAGAATAACCAATCGATTGAGATTTGACGCTTATGGTCTGTGCTAGTTTTTATTTTATTTTATTTATTTTTTATTAAATGTTCAATCCCGAATAATTTGCCATGAGTTGGACATCACTTATTCGATGGGCTGCGTAGCCATAATGCAGGCTAATAAAATGTGAATTTCAAACCATTCTTTAATAAAGTTTTATTTCAAATAAATGTAAAAATGTATCGCAAATATACGATAAATAATAATATATATATAATTTTCTTAATCCAATAGATAACGCAAACTAGTTAGATGTTGCTATTAATTCTGAATAGAATGCCCACTTTTTGGGATTTGATTTAAACCAGCCTACTGTTTTGCTTGCATTCATAGCCTGATATCTAACTCTACTGAAGGTCTCTTGACCGAAACGTCAGTAATTAAATATCCAGTGTTTCGTTGTTCGCAGTGGTATACTTTCCTTTTATTTTCTCTATCGCTCCGGCCTCAAGATCGCACGTATGCAGATATTTTCCATTTTCCTAACCTGATGTTACTGCAAGTATACAATTTTATTATACTCATTGGACAATGTACATATATAAGAATACTGTATATAAGAATAGAGCCTTTCATACTGTGCTATATGCCCAAAGTGAGCCCCCTACAGGAGCGTGCAAAAAAAAAAAAAAGTATATATATATATATATGTATAAAAATTCTGTATATACATAAATCCGTTATTGCAAGTTTTTCGAGGAAGTGATATGTTACTTTTATCACACTCAGCTATGCGGCCAGCCTCTTTCCGGATCCGGAACTCAATTTCCACAGACACAAAGCCCAATCAATTAAAATTGACATTAAAGAAAAACAATGTGAAACAATGTGTCAATGTGAAATAATTAAATAGTATAGCCTACAATTAAACCTGGAATGTTTAGCCGTTCAAGTGGACCAGTGGAAAACAAATCAAATTTGTGTCTTAAAAACAGTCATTCTAATTGACATCAGATTATTTACCTGATTTATTTTGTTTGCATTTTAATACTCACAGTCGAGCAAAGGAAAAATGCATAGTTTCTTTCACTGTTATAATCCCATTCCACACATTTTTGTCTCACAGTCCATAATAATATTTCATTCATCATACACATTTTATATTAGGCCTATATAAAATGTGTAAGCAATGCAATTTAAGCTGCCGGCACGGACTCTAGGGACCTCACTTTTGGAATCAACTTCCACCTCTAATGCAAACGGTTATTTCTACAATACAGTTAGTCTGCAGTTTGCTTACGCAAAAATGTTATTAAAATGTATTCGACCTTTATATGATGGGCTATGTGTTGCAAAACCTTATTTTCAAAAGATTGCTGTAACCAGGTCATTGTGGAGTTTAATCGAACAGTTTAAGCGATATGCCTACTTTTAATACAATTAGTCAATAGCCAGGGTTTATTATGTTTCTATAGACCTTCATTATACAATCTGAGTGCACCGAGCTATAGGCCTAACGGGCAAGACGCTTTTGAATCACATAAAGACTGGCTTGTTTTTTTTCTTAACCCCTTGCCTTAATGGTTTTATGCAAGACTTTGAATTCGTTTGAAACGTGTCCAGCATAAAATACATTGAAGGCTTATCGGGTTTGGCGTATTTATTAACATGTCTCCATTTCCACATTATCACATTAGCCTATATTGAGTTTATCAAGCCTTTTAGCCTTAGGAACGCATGTTCAGAAATGCAGTAGGCTGCGTCAGCCATAAGACAGGTATAATTTCCTTTTTTTTTGTTTTTACAGTCAGTTATCTACTCCTCTTATTGTCCAAATTGTGGAACCAATTAGGGACAAATCTGGCCCCATTCTTTAAAAGTAGGCCTTTTGTGATGGGCCTGCCCATATCTTTATCGAATCTTAAATTGTGCGTTGATCAAATACTTTTAACACGTTTTTTATTGATTTATTTATTACTTAACTTGCTCATATTTCTCAACATATGTATGCTTTTTGTTTGTTGTTATTTTTGTCTTTGCGACAGTTTGTCACCGTAGCAAATGAGCAATAGAAGACACGAAGGGGCTTGAATGAAGGTGAAAACGAACTATCGCGAGAACATCAGACAGTTGCCTGTGTTTTATAACCTTGCAGCTTTGAAGAGCAGAGTTAAACATGTTCAGAGCTATCAACAAAGTTAATTTGAAACAGTTGGTAAGTTATTTTTTTGATATAATACTGACGAGGACGAGTGCAAAGAGGATTCATATGCAATGTTCGGATCATGTATTTTATAACAATATAACGTTGACGTTAGCGAGCTAGCTACGGTTTTACACCTTGCCTTGGCAGTGTGGCGACTCAAGTCATTAGCTAGCATGTTGCACAAGTAGTTTACCTAACTGCTTGAAGGGTTAGATAGCTAAACGCTTTAGCCACAGTAGCATGTGACAATGTATTGTTTTTTTCATGGATGCGTAGATTGGTTGACAATATTAGAGTATATACGTTAGCCATTTTTGGCGTAACTGAAAGCTTGTTGTGTACTGTTAGCACCCTTGGCTAGTAAGGGCAGGTTATGAAACCTCTTGATGCAGTTATGTATCATTCCATGTTCCCTTCTTGTTCAGGGACGTTTGCCTTAGAGATATGTGACCTCCATTGACTGATATTACATGACGTTGAAATAACATTTGCTAAAGTCACAACTAAAGCAGGAATGATCCTGCTTTAACATTGTTTATTTCAATCAGTTACTTCTGTTAGTTTTGCAATGTTGGCTTGCTTACATTACAGACTAGTTTGGAGAGAGATCCAACCCTTCCCCCTCTACCTCCAGGGTTTTATAACACTTAAATTATAGGTTACATATTCCCATTGGCTACAAATGCATTGATTTATTTGATATTACCAACAGTGCAGTATATATTAAATCTGAATGGAAAATGCATGTCGTGGAAAAATATACAAAACTATTCAGATAATAAAACACCTTGTAATACAAATACATTTAGTTAATGCTGTTGTCAGTCCCATAATACATCTTCTGCAGTTTTAAAGCACGTGACTTAATGTGCTAGTGGAGCTTAAAGAATTGTTTAAAAAATGTCTGGTTACATCATAAGATGTAGCCTAATCATGTATTACAACACTAGATGAATACCTATGGCCCCCAGCTTGTATTTTAGTGTAATAATGCAAAAAGGTATTACCAGAAGATAAAGTCCCCTTCATGTGATTCATTACTTTAGGTAGTAGGGGGCGGACAATGTCTAAGCACTAGAGTAGCAGAGAAGCCAAGCTTTTGTGAAGAGTGCCTGACACGTCAATGTTATTATCAACCTCGGTCAATTTTGGTTTTGCCAACTGCTCAATTGTTGATGCCTGTGCTCCCTATACCTATGCACTCATGTTAGAATGGGAATATGCGTCTCTTTTTTTTATAAATCAGGTAAGTTATAATTTGATTTATTAGGATTTACAAATTTTGTTGTTAGATACTGACTGTTGTACATTTCATACAGTCTGGCCTCATCCAGAGGTTTCAGAGCACACTGGTGGTGGTAGAGCACAACAATGACAAGCTGACGCCTATCACGCTTAGTGCTATCACAGCCGCCAGCAAGCTGGGAGGAGACGTGGCCTGCCTAGTGGCTGGAACAAACTGCTCTAAGGTAACCTGTTACATTACACAAACTGATTTTGTATTGTTTTTGTATTTTGTAAATGTTACCTCTGGGTTAAACTACTCCTGCACCTAAAAATCCACGCATATACAATATGTCATTATCGGTTTTGCGTTTTAATGTTGTTCTGCATTCAATTCTTATTACTTCAGGTTGTGGAGGAAATCAGCAAGGTCGACGGTGTGAAGAAAGTCCTGGTGGCTCAGCATGATTCCTACAAAGGCTCCCTGCCAGGTACCTTACAAAAGAATACATGCTTGGAAACACATCTATACATATTGAGCTTTAATCACCTACTTAAATCGTAGCTTTTGCACCAACGTCTGTTCTGTCTGGTAACTTGTCTTAGAGGAACTGACACCATTGATCCTGGCAACCCAGCAGCAGTTCAACTTCACCCACATCTGTGCTGGAGCGTCTGCCTTTGGAAAGGTAAGGCTTTTTTATTGGACACCCTATGCAATTTCTGGAGATATTTGGTTTTCAGTTGTAGCTTTAATATGTTTTGTGGTATTACCATATAGGTTATTCTACTTATCTAGTCTCTTGGTTTCGTTACACATACTGTATGTGATCTCAACGGTGGTCAGGAGGTTTCCTCAGTATTTGATGTTTGTCTACATCATTTGTAATGTGTTCTTGTTTGTGTTTTGCTTTTTAGAACCTGCTTCCCAGAGTGGCTGCCAAGCTGGATGTTGCCCCAATTACAGACATCATTGAGATCAAATCTGCTGACACCTTTGTCAGAACAATCTATGCTGGTGATCATTTTTGATATCATCTCAGGCCACAATTCATCACCTTATTGACTCCATGATTTTAAATTAAATTGTCATTCCAATAAAAGGCCAAGACATTTTTTATTTATGGACATACATTTGGAACATCTCTATTGATGACTTCTCTTCAAACATAACAATACATTTCATTAAGAGTAAGGTTGCACGTTCTTCTGATCCTTTCTTTCAATAATGTACTGATGTGTTCGTTGTTGCGTGTGTTTTCCAGGGAATGCCCTCTGCACGGTCAAATGTAATGAAACTGTGAAGATCTTTACGGTCAGGGGGACATCCTTTGAGCCAGCTGCTGTTACGGGAGGCAGTGCCACGTCAGAAGAAGGTAAGGAGCAACTGTCTCCAAACGTACAATTGAAATTGGCTCCTAATAATGAATGCATTTTCAGCCATCACCTTTCCCACGCTGTTTTTAGCTTTGACTTTGAAGGAAGATACTGAATATATTGTTTGTGTGTTTCGTGTCCTGTAGTAGCTACAGCAGCCCCTATTGGGCTATCAGAGTGGCTGGAGGCCAGCCTGACCAAGAGTGACCGCCCAGAGCTGACCGGTGCTAAGGTTGTGGTGTCTGGAGGTAGGTAACTGATGATCAAATGTTGTAGTTTTACCTCACATATATATATTAAAAAAGTGAAGATCTGTGGTTGTATGGTCAGATTATGAGGTGGTAATGTAAGTGGCAAATTGATCATGTGTTATTCAATTAATTATTGCTTTCTAATTTAACATTTTTGTAAAAAAAAATAAACAGTAAATTAGACCGTGTTTGTTGTCCTTTATCAAGGAAGGGGCCTGAAGAGTGCAGACAATTTCAAGCTGCTGTATGACCTTGCTGACAAAATGAACGCTGCAGGTTAGTTACTGATATTGTTCTTTTGATCAATTTGATACAGACGATGCCTTTTTGGTATCTAGTTGGCTGGCCTTTACTAGAGTGTGTGATACTTACGTCTTTTCTCCCCACAGTGGGAGCATCCCGAGCTGCTGTAGATGCTGGATATGTCCCCAATGACATGCAGGTTGGACAGACTGGCAAGATTGTGGCACCTGTAAGTTAAGCATTCACATTAAGTGATTTGTTTTTCTAACCGTTAGTATACCAACATTGCAAATTAACATTTTACTAACAGAAATTGTAGGATGTAGAATTTATTGTACAAGATGTACATAGCTTTCCAAATGGCTGTTACTTATGCCAAAAAATAAATAAATAAAAATTCCCGTATTTCAGTATTATGAAGATGGATCATTGGCCCTTTTAAAAAGGTTAAATTTCCATTATATCGTGCAAGAAGGATATCCCAGCTCTGATTATCCACACATTAGACCCTGGGAAATGTAGTTAATGGCACATTGCAGGGCCTAAATGATTTAGCTGATCCATTAGGACCCACTTCAATGGATGCCCGCTCAGTTGGCCAGACCAGACCTTCCTGGACAAATTGTATTTCAAAAGTGTTTTGACATGCTTGTCAGATTCGGCCTTAATGTATTTCACCATATTTGTATATGTTTTCTCTCCCATTCACATACAAATACAACATATTTGGTTGATTTAATACAATAATTAAAAGTTTTTATAGTATTACAAATATAAAATGGGTCACTCATCCACAATGCAGTATTGAACGATTGGGTCTAATCTGTGACGTTACAGACAGTCAAGTCTTTGAATGGTAAACTGTAACATAAGCTATCAGTTGTCATAACTGAACAGTGTTTTGTGAGGGAGCAGCTTGGCAATTGCCTATTGGGGTTCTTCCCTTATTATTTTTTAATTTTGAACAACCACATCTCCACACTCAAAGGGCTTCCTGGAGACACAACCAGGCTGTGTGTCGAGAGCTGTGTTTTCACACCTGAGGGGAGCGGGGTGGGAGCACGCCAGCTGAATCGCTGCTTCGCGCCAATCATACAACAGAGGAGCAGATGTTGCATTTGGAGATGCTGGGGCCCTCCGTATGTCTCATTAGTTGGCCGTGTGCACTTGGTGGTACTGAGAGGGATTCGAGGCCATATCCTGGTCATTGTCTGGCCACAGCACTAATGCACCCCGGGCACTTACTCTGAGACTCCAGTGGATGAGTGTTCACAAATTGATGCTCTGCTCCTGGGAGACTCATGCAACAACATTAAATAGCACTGAAATATTCATATGGCAGTGCATTAAGCTGAGAGCTAGGGCTAGGCCGTCCCCGTGGGGTTGGTGGGGTGCGGGGAGAGTCCTGCACTCTGTCACACGTGTCCCAGTACTTCCAGCACTCTTCCTCTCTGTACTCGGGAGAGAGATTACACTCTTATGGCTCATTTCCACCAAACAGTCTACTTGGGTTCAGTGCAGTTCGTTACACATGGCAACGGTTATTTTCGCGTTTCCATTGGCAAAGTTGTGGATGGTATGAAAAATAGCCATTCCGCTCTGGCTTGTTTTTCGCTGCCCTCCTATTGAGGGTCCTAGCACACTGATCATGTAGATAAAGGTGGCGCTCGAAACACTGCACTCAGAGAACTGATAGACCCAATTCTAAAAAAATGCAAACAAAAGCGCAATTTTTAAATAGCCAATTAAATTGCAACGAAGACTACCTGTATAAGCGCCTCATGATGAAATCAAATAAAAAAATGGTGATAGTTACGTGGCTATGAACTCCACTTACATAGCTGTTGGTGGTAGAAACAGATCTAGGGTTTGGTACAGGTTGAAATGGGTTAGATAACTGTTTCAAGGATACTTGACCAAAAGTGTTACTCTGTATGTGGAGCTCTGCTCTACTATGCAACCAGGGTCGGTACTAATTTCCATCCTGATCATTGCAAATACTGTACTAGTATACTAATAGGTTTAGTGACATGTTCAGCACTTTGGTGCCAGCTGCTCATTTTGACGGTTTCAAATTTTTCTACAGGAGCTGTACATTGCCGTCGGTATCTCTGGAGCCATTCAACATCTGGCGGGAATGAAAGACAGCAAGGTAATGTTACTGCTGTGCACAAGGACCCAGAAACGATACGAAATACATCAATTAGACAGGGAAACCACCATACATAGAGGACAGACAACAAATACATACATACATATATCTACAATAGGTATTAGTACAAAATAAGGGGATTGAGCACCATAATAACTAAGGAATGTGACCGTACTGATAGGCCCGTATGTTAGTGGGTATATATATATATATATATATATATAACATCAACACATTCATGGACGCCAACATTACCAAAGTCCTCAGTGCATCCCCCATCCTAGCCACCAGCGTCAGGTCACCATCAACAGGCAACGACAGGGTTTGTTCACAGACCTCACTGCAAAAGGTTCTAAGGACGTCCTGAATCGCTCTGTAGAGCACCCAGGCATAATAAGCCTTTCGCTAAAAGAGCTCTTCAGCTCGCTAAAAACAGTACATAGGATGGCCATCATTATGCATAATACTCTTGCGCTTCCTTCCCAGTCTTTGCCCCATGATCATTTCTAATAATTATTACAATACATGGGATTCATAAGCGGCCTTCTAGTAAGGACACTGTACAACAGGAACAATTTGCGGGTAAGCTAAGGAGAAACATTAATTTCTTGCGAGTTTGGGGTCGGACCAAAAGTGGATCCTGCCTTCCTGATCCGTTTATTGATCTAGCGCCTGTCCCCTGAGCTTTAGCTGCGCCCCCAACAGACAAGACAGGATTCTAGCAGATGTACCAGCTGAATGTGTGGCTTTTCACATCTCAGAGAGAGAGAGTGAGAGAGTGAGAGAAAGAGAGGTGGAGCATACCACTGAGTTGCTCAGCACACACCCTTAAGGGCATGTGGTGAGACCCCATCTGGGTCAGGTGCCTTGTCTGCCCTGAGCCTCCTCACTCTGGGAGCAGGCCCTGTCAGAGTGATGGTTACTAGGGGACTGGGGCTGCCATTAGCCGCTCTCAGGGATCAACAGAGAAATCACGTGCGTCGAACCTGGCAAAGTAGTGGTTAGCCTCATCAGCAGCGGAAGCCCCTTGGTGTAGCCTAGCGGTGGTAGGGCCATGTCCTGTGAGTAGCTTCATGTCGAACCACAAGCCTCTGGTGTCTCTCTGCTGTAGTTTGCTGTCAACTTTGTCCATGTAATTCCACTTCCGCTGTCTGATATCATGATTAGTTCTTTATGCGCTGATTGGACCTGATACTTGTCAGAGTTTCTAAAAGCTGTCATTAATGGCAGTCTTGATCTCTTTAGTTAGCCATGGCTTATTATTTAGGAACATTTTAATGGTTTTATATAGGATAATCATAGCAACACAAAAGTTCATTTACTCAAACAGTAGCTTTTTGGTGTGAAAAGAACAGGATTACTGTCAATCTGTGCATCCCTTCTCTTTGTTGTGCAGACCATCGTGGCCATCAACAAAGACCCAGAGGCTCCCATCTTCCAGGTGGCTGACTATGGTCTGGTGGCAGACCTGTTCAAGGTGAGACGTCTGACCGACACTGTCGAAAAACCAAATCTGAAAATCCCCAAAAAACAAAGCATAACCAATTATTAAGCCACAAAAAAACTAGCTGAATATTTACCCGGTTTTCAAATAAGTCTGTCCAAGGAGCCTGGAGTGGCAATCACAATATAACATTCACTGTTTCCCTGTTCAATTTTGCACGACACATTATTCTACCTAATGGAAATGTGCAACTGTTGAATTATTGAGTTGCTGAATTAATCAGAGGTGAGTTGTGGCCGGAGCTTTGACGTTGAGAGAGAGAGAGAAAGAGGTTGCTCTCTTTCCCCCCGAACTATAAAAAGTAATCGATAGTTATCCTTAAGTGGCCGGGGTGGAAGTTTTGTAGGTTGATATCCTGCTACTCCTTGCCAGTGCCTTTACATGCTTAGCTGCCCTTAGTTTTTGTCTGGCACTGGGGCAAAGTGTGCTAAAGGAGTCGGCACAGCACACACACCTACCTGAACAGAATCATCACGCCGTGCCGCTTGACGCCTGTTGTGCCTTTTGAAAAGGAGCAGCGTTTATTTTAATTTGCGAGGCCTCTTGGTTATGTTTTATTAAGCCCCTCAGTGGTGTGTGTGCAGCGAGTGATCACTTTACATGTGATCACTCCTCAGATGGCTGATTAAAATGGATGGGCTTCCCTCTTCTCCTTCGATGGGAAACGGATAGCTCGGGCAAACTCAGCCGGCGATACAGTTTACCCGTTGTGGGGCTACGCAGATTGTGTTGTGTGGTTCTACCCCAGATTTGACACCGTTACATTAAAGAGTTATGTCAGCTTCAACATAACTTTTACCACACCGATAGAACCGATCTAGCCGGCCTTTGTCTCTCAAGTTGTGGTAAAATATTGAACGGCGCTCTCTATTTCCACAGGCTGTCCCTGAGATGACTGCAGCATTGGATAAGTGAGACCCTCTCAGCCACACAGCCATCGACTACTCTGCCCTGGTAACAAGACTGTAACCTGGGGGGGACACTACTCTCCCACAGCCTCTGCCTTAATGGTTTCTCTCGCTACGAATTCTGGGGACAAAGTAACCATGTCATCCGCCTTCTCCCCTGGGTAGCCTCCGAAAAGCATTCTCTGTTCACTGGTGAACAATCTGTATGTGTGGAAAGTTACCGTAGGATTACTTTGCTATGAATAAGGATTTTTGTGTTTTTAGGGGTTGTTGTTTTTTAATCCCGATTAATGCTATTAATGTAAAATAATTTATCTCACTATCACAATAAAATATAATAATAATGAATTCTAAAAGAAGAAATGCTTTCATTCATTCACTTGTGTTTTCATGAATTTAATCAGTTTTTCCCCTTTATTTCTTTCTGTAATAACCTTTTGTAATGATAATCGTTATACAAAAATGCCTGTTGAACAGGATTCATTTGCCATATTTAAAAAGCAGATTGTAACGGTTCATGCTATAATAATTTTCATGTTAACAGTTGATAGCAACTTCACTTGTAATCCATCAAGGTATAAACTGGGATGCTATCGAACCCACACAATACAGTAGATATCACAGCTTTTTTGCGTGGTAGCCTGTCACTGGAGTTGTGCATGAACAGAAAGCCACTAGTCATAGGTGTCATAGGTCATAAGTCCGTAGCCAAGCTGCTATTATGAAACACCCTCCTCTCCCCGATAATTAACACTCAGTCTAGCCAAAGTGTTCACTGCCCTTTTTAATTCTTTGAACTTTAAAATAGGAACGTTAGCAGAATGTAGAAAGACAAAGTTAAGAAAAACTGGGAGGAGACTTGAACGTATCTGAGCCCAGATCAAGTATACCCTGCAGGAGCCCCTTTTGAAAAACGTACTGGGAGATTTGGAGACGTAAACCCACCTTCACAACACTGGATGTCAAGAAGTTCAAGTCAATGTGGGTCTGATTTTCACTCAGTGCCTAGACGCCTTTGTCTCCAATACCATGTACAGCGAGGAAGAAACCCCCAGTTACTCTCCTCTTAGTCATATACACATTATATACCATACATTATAGCCATAGTTTTTCTTCCCTTTCGGGTATATGCCGCTTTGCTGGTTTCGTTGGGTTTAGAGTTCATATTATACTAAAGTGTTAATTCCTGACCTAGATATAGGAGCTGGATCACAAGACGACCCTACTCTCAGTCAATTCTTTGTGCAGTTGCGTTAGAGGCACCAGTATTATAGTTTCAAGGTGCCCTCAGCCACTATAGAACACACTTGAAGTCAATGCGTGCCCCTGGCCCCAAACAAAGGATTTTCCATGGTTTCTCAATGTGTTTCTACAGGTTTTCTTGAGTCTCTGAGCAGGGAACTGTCTCATCCCTGTCCTATGTTTCGGACAGCCGGCCGACGGTCGTATCCACCGGCGCCATCATCCGGTACTTCTCCTCCAACAGAGGCTCACTGCTCTGCAGATGGATGAGGGTCTTGGCGTGGAGCGCGGCCCGGCTCTCCTGGTTTCTCTTGTTGTAGATGTTCACCCTGTGATCCAGCTCGGGGCTGGTCTTGGCGGAGCCGGCCGGGCTGGGCAGTTTCAGGTTGACCGGGTCGAGGCCCTTCTGGGCCAGGCAGGAGTCCTCTGCCAGCGAGGAGAGCAGCTCCTGCACCACGGCACTGGGGTGTCCCCGGGGCGGAGGCGGCTGCTGGGGGCCCAGAGCCAGGGGGCTGCAGTAGGGGGGTGGGTAGCAGCGCTGGCCGCTGTAGTCCGTGGAGGTGGAGGCCTCGCGCACCGTGGAGCTGCAGTCGGTGGTGGAGCCCAGCGTGTGGCTGCTGAAGCTGTGCTTGTGGCCGCTGAAGCTGGAGTGCGACGCCGCCGCAGTGGAGGCCTCGCTCACAGAGCTGACCGTCCGCTGCAGCCGGCCGGACAGGCAGTCGGCGCTCACCAGGGACGAGGGCAGCTGGCTGGGGTTGTTGGGCAGGTGGACGTCGATGGCCGCCGTGGTAATGAAGCGCGCCGGGTCGGGAATCCCAATGTCTGAAACGACAGGGTCATCAGACACCAACGTGAGGTTGGAATGCCATAGGGAAGGTGCTGGAACAAGACTGGGATAGGAAACATGGGCTGCCCTTACCGCTGCTAGCCTCACTGTAATACTGGCTGATGTAGTTGTTCATGTCATCTTGGACTACATGATCTGGAAGGAAAAGACAGAACAATGCTAGAAATGAAGTCAACAACACAAGGGCAGCGGCACTTCAATAGTTGGAAATAGTTCCAGTATGGATACAGTAGATTTGACTGCACGCGTTGGAGAGTTTACTTTGGAGGCTGTAAATGATTCAAAGGCAGCGTTGCTAGGTCAGACTGGGAGAAAAGTGCACTGTACCTGAAGGAACTCGGCGCTGCCTAACCACTATATGGCCTGTAGCAGTGATTCCAACCCAACGCAAGTCACGGTAGCTCGCTGAGTGCTATCCCGACTCCCGTGGGACTTTAGAGTGTTATATTCATTTATGTTTCCGCTTCAAATATTCATCCTATCATTGTCCCGGGAGAGGGCGTGAGGCGCGGCTCAGACGGAGGGGAAAGCGACGGAGACAATCTCGTTGTGATTAATAACACATGAGCACAGGAGCAGCACTTTGAGATGCTGTGGGGCCAGACTGGCCGCTCCGCCGCAGAAGGGGGCCTGATATATGGCGGAGACGAAGGCTAGCGTGGTGATTTATCACTCCGACAAAGGAGCGCTTCTCTGCGTTAGAGCCCCTCGCATCGCCGCCGCGGACGGCAACGCTTTGTTCCTGGAAGTCTCCTAAGTTATGACCTGTCACGTCATGATTGCTTTACAGCCCCTGTACTCGTTCCAGGGTGTCTGAGGAACCCGGGATCTAAATTCTAGGAGAAGTATTTTGAACAACAGCACATCAACCTGGGAGTGTGTCCCGTCCGTCTTCAGGCGGCTAGCCAGCTCCCGTGTGTAAACATACTGCAGCAATCAATACATTGTGGCTACAAGTTTAATAGTAATTGTCCAAAGATCTGATTGTGACAGACTGCATAGATCAATCTGTGACTGAAAAGGTGTACAGCTGCCCTCTAGTCTGAGGCACCAAACCATTGGCTCGTAAAAGTGGAGGCCCAATGCCAGACCTTTAAGCTAAGTTGCTTCCTGCAGGCAACCCCGAAGGCACTTTCATGAACACGTATGACATTCCTCGTGGGTCGTCCGTGTGGTTTGTAAGTTGTCTGTTGTGGTTGCCAGGTGAACGGTACACACATATTCCCTGTCAGACCTCGACCGGGCTTTCACAAGAACACGACCCAAGACACAGAGCATCAGATCTGTGGACTCAACCGTGCGCTTCTGCACGAGGTAAATCTAATGTGACCTGGCACGTGCAGACTACAATTCCCTGTGGTTCCTCAGGGGGTTTTTGAACGTAGTGGAGCTCCAGGCTCTTACCCGCTGCAGCGCCCCCAGGTTCCCTGGCTTTAGCCTGGCCGTGGTGCCTGGAGGCCCCTGGGGCCAGGCCGTCCACCTCCTGGAAGCTGCTGCTCTGCTTGCCCCAAACGTGGTGCATCTGCATGGCCGCCTCGCGCTCCGCCACCAGGTCCAAGTCCTGCTGGGCCAGGTGGGCCCTCAGCTGACGGATCTCAAACTGAACCAGGGAAAGAGTAGGGAAAGAGAGGGAGAGAGTTTGATCATAAAAAGATGAATGATATATTATAAATTATGCAATGTTAAGCCTTCAAAGTCTGTACGAGCTAGCAGCAGCTAATAGGCCGCTAAATGTTACAGAGAAACCAATTAGACGGGACCAATAATATCCATTCAGTTTGCTACATGACTGGGCTTGCCACTCTTGATGTTGGCTGCTTGGGCAAAGCTAGATTGGTCATGGTTCCACGGCATCCCAGCTAACCTTTAAACACACAGTATATGTTACCCCCCTTGTAAGAGATGTAACATAACTCTAAGACATACACATGGTTTTCTCTAGCTTAAGGCAATCATATCCCTGATGTAGGTTAAAATGGCTTCTCATGTGCTCTCAATCCACAAAACAATTACTAAACTAGTAGCTTTTATGAATTCATAATAACCTATTTTTGAGTCATTATACTATGAGGTATACTAACCTGTCTGTTCATTGTTACTTTGAATTATTCCAAGCAGTGTAACATTTTACAATGGTATGCCCCTATAAATCCTTAGTATTTTGCTGCTCTCTTCTGGTAGATGCCAGTACAGCAGACAGTGCTTTGTCATGCTGTGGTAAGTGGGTGAGAGGTGAGCATGAGGACATACGGCCTGTTCCTGGCAGATCTGGGTGAGTCGGTCGAGCTGCTCCTCCCGGACAGCCTTGGCCTTTTCATACTGCTGGATCTCCAGCTCCATCTCCACCTTCCCCTGTAGTACGAAGGCTGGCGCACACAAACACACACACACACACACAACACAGCCTGTGACGGAGAACTCCAATGTGCTCACACAACTATGCTGACAGAGCATGGATTCGTGAACAAGTGAACTCCTATTCCCCCTACTGCCCGTGGCGACACAAATGTGTCGTTTAGGTCTAACAGTATTGCGACATTCACTCGCCCCGCTGCTCCAGCCCGGTGCATGTACATCAAAGTACCACAAGGGGGTGCACCACATCTGAAAGAACAGAGAACCCAACATCACATCAAACGTTTTTTCCTCCCTTTCTTCCACAAGGTGAGGTCGCACCCGGTTGAGTGAAAAGCTACCAAAGACAACCTGGCGGAGCGTCTAGCTGACACCGCCGATATTTCCCACAGTATCCATCAGCGCTGGCTGACAGCAGAGGACAGCACCCGGCAGGGGGGCCCCGGGTGCCATCAGTCTCACCATCGATGATCCTCTTCACCCTCCAGATGCGCAGAGTGATGATGAGGCCGATGGCGTCCCAGGGGCTGCTGGGACCATTTGCCACCGTCGAGGCCACCATGGGGGCCAGGGAGAGGACGATGACGGCGCCGTCAAACACCTAGCAACACACACGCACACACACACACACACAGACAAATAACGATACCCCCCATGTCTCGCGTTTCAATGCGGCGGAGATGAGCTGTGACTTTGGGAGCCTCACAATCACGGTGGACGTGCCTTACCTCCACTTTGTTCTCGATGTAATCCCATATCCCTAACACCACAATCCTGAACACCGCCTGAGAGAGAGACACAGAGAAGGAGAACACTTCATGAGAGAGAGAGAGTGTGTGAGAGAGAGGAGGGGAGAATATACTAGCAGTGGAGTCACACAAAGCCGGCCTCATAGCGCAGTCCACCATCCTTTACTGCCCACCCCGCCGTCCAAATCTGAAGGTCACTGCAAAACGGAAAGGCAGTGGCGCGAATCGTGCCTCCTTGACTCCTTCCCCGGCCATTCATCAATGACACCACAAACCCGCGTGCACATCGCGACGTGGAGCCGTGCGGCTTCCTCCCAAACAATTAGAGACGCCACTTCCTGCCTCCGCTGCCGAGTCAGCGAGGGCCCCCATCAGAGGGCCCGCTCTCTGTGCTTTCCCCTCATCTCATCTTCAGATACACGAGGTGGCGAAAGACACCGGCGCCCTGCCGTGCTCGTGTTTTTGAACGAACTACCGAGGGGCTCGGCCTCCGTCGATAATGGAAAGGCAGCCTGGGCTGAGCCAAGCAGTGCAGCCGGCATCCGAAGGGGGGGGGGGGGGGGGCTTAAAAGGATGCTGCTTGTTCCGAGGAAATGCTAATCGATAGGCTACACCTGAGGCTTTGACGTTAGTTAAAAGCGGTGGCCCCGACAGATGAAAAAGGGCCCTGTCTGCGTTTTAAAGTAGCCCTAATTGTGCTGGGGATCGATACGTCCCCATCAAAAGGGAGCAAGAGTTTGGGCTGGCAACCCAGGAGACGTCCCAGGGAGCCCGTTGAGAGACGCCGGACTCTTTAATGAGCGAGGAGGCTGTGAGGTTTTCTGCCGACCAACCGTTCCTTCCTGCAGCTCTAGTCTGGGACTTTGTGATCGCTGACTGGAGGTCACCCAGGAGGTCACGCAGCCTATGGGGGAATGAGTGGCGCGCACCCGGACGGTCAAAGGTCACTGAGCAGTTCTAACGAAGGGGCCGTCGCCGGCCCACCCCTCTAGCCTCCCCTCCACGAACTGCACAGCACAACAGGAATCGATAGGCAGCTGGCTCAGCTGTAAGTGAGCCTGCCACTGTGGGCAGAGCGAGAGTGAGAGAGAGAGAGTGTGGGCGAAGGAGAGAGAGAGAGAGAGAGAGAGAGAGAGAGAGAGGGCGGGGGCTGACCTCAGTGAAGAAGATGGAGAGGATGACCAGGCTGATCCAGTGGATGATGCTGGCGAACTGGAACGCGTTGTTAACTGAGGAGACAAAACAAAATAAACAAACACACACACACACGCACACACACACACACACACACACACACACACACCGTGTCAACCGGCCAGTTTACTCCAGACGTCGTTGGCCGTTATGTCACCGGCTGGCATTCAACCCGCTCGCACAAAACCCCGCAGTCGCTCGCGCACGCCAGCCCGCCCGTCGACGAACGCATATGCACATTGCCGTGACACGGAGGCCCACAGACACACACACATACACACACACATACACACAGACACACACACATACACACACATACACACACACACACACACACACACACACACACATACATACACACACATACACACACACACACATACACACAGACACACACACATACACACACACATACACACAGACGCACACACATACACACAGACACACACACATACACACAGACACACACACATACACACACACACACACATACACACACACACATACACACAGACACACACACATACACACAGACACACACACAGACACACACACATACACACAGACACACACACATACACACACACACACACATACACACAGACACACACACATACACACAGACGGGGACGAAGCGTCTCGTCTGTCCGTCCACGGCAGCGCGCCTGTCAGCAAGGGGCCACTTCACTTCACGCGCCGCCTCCTCTCCCATCTGTCTTGGTTTGCTGTGCTCAGTGGTCTGTCCGTCACACCATTCATCTTCCTCAATCCCTTCCTCCCTCCCTCCGTCCCTCCCTCCCTCCCTCCGTCCCTCCGTCCGGCCGGCCATCCCTCCGCCGGCCCATTTATTTGTCCGCTAATCTCCCGCGGCACATTTGTCTTCCTCTCGTCCTAAACGGCCTGTCTCTCTTATCTCTCCCGGGGGACCTGTAGAGACGGCCGGCTACACCAACGCCGGAGATGGGCCGCCGTCACTCAGCAGGGCTTCCTTGTAAGGCCTGCGACCCCTGAACTTTGAGCGCTGGTGGTGGAGGGGCACCCTCCCATGGGCGGTGGGAACATAAAAAAGGCTTGTTTTAGTGACATGGGTCCTACAGGCATTTAGACCAGCACCATGACTGAGGTTAGGAGTATAAAAGGGATTGTTTTGTGACACGGGTCCTCCAGGCATTTAGACCAGCACCATGACTGAGGTTAGGAGTATACAATACATTGCTTTTGTAACATGGGGCCTACAGGCATTTAAAAAAACACTATGACTGAGGTTAGGAGTATAAAAAGGCTTGATTTAGGGTATGGGTCCTACATGCACTTAATGAAGCACCATAACTGAGATTAGGATTATAGAAAAGGCTTGCTTTAGGGGCATGGGTCCTTTGGGCATTTAAAGAAGCACCATGACTGACGTTAGCACTACTGAGGCTGAAAGGATATCCCTGGCTGGATATCTTGAAGCCCAGGCCCCAGGCCCCGGGCCCCGGCATGTCACTGGCCCTGTCTAACTGGACTCTTAAGATATGGAGTATACCTTGTTCAACCACGCAGGTACACTCACGCCCTCATTAAACCGTTTGCATTTAAAATATGTTATAACCACTTACAAACTTTCCACGACACGTGTGTGTGGGTGTGACTCACACTGCAGCAGCATGGTGTCAACGAGCAGCTCCAGGGTGAGCAGCACCACCACCAGGACCACGCAGGCCACCAGGAAGCAGTTGAAGCCGGCGCTCAGCAGACACACCTGCCACAGAGCAGCCCGCCGGCCGCAGCAGGGCTTCAGCCAGTTGGACCTGAGCAGACGGAGGGGAGAGAACAGGACAAGAGGAACGGCTTAGGTGTAACTCTGAGCAGATACACACAAGGTAAAGGTGTAACTGAGACACCAAAGGTCAAGCAAATAAAGAGCAAGGAACGTCGCGGAATCCACGGAAAGGCCGATATGTGTTTTACCTTAGAAATGTTTATTCATTGATAAAAAAAAAAACATCTCATGGTTCTGTGCTCTGCCAGTACATTATCGGTAGTATTGACATAGGAACATATACACACCCACTATATAATAGGTGGTTTCTGAACATGCCAATCTAACGTAGCTAAGCCATGGTCAGTGGACAGCTAAGTATGTATGGGCTCTCACTGGGGGTTTGTGGCGTCTGTAATGTGGAGTCCTGCCCTCTGTATCCCTGCTGAACGCCCACTAATTGAGTTGACCTAGCAGTGATCTGTCCCTCTGAACTGAAGGCAGTCTGGTCTTGTACTCTTTTTAATCTATAGAACCTTTTTACCGCTGCTCCCTTTTTTTGGGGGGGTTCTCAAAATGAGTGGACTATTTTTGAAAACATAGGATTCTGTCATCTTCACTGACAAAACCTGTGCTTGCATGAAAAATATGACGACCACCAAAATGATCACCGCGACCGCTCCTTTCTGGTACTCATAAACGTTGATTATTCATAATCCAACCAGGAAAGATAAATCATCAACCTGAATAATGGCCTGTCTGCCTTCCTGTCTCACTGCCTGTCTGTCTTTAAAACTGGCTACCTGTCTGCACCGTCTGGAAGAGCCAGCATCACACAAAATCACACTCACATACAAATGCACACACACACACAAATAAACACACATGCATTCGCACACACACACATTTGCACACACACACACACACACACACACACACACACACACACACACGGGCCAGAAAATGATTGCTTAGCAGCGTGATGGTTTGGATGCCTCCATCCGATGTTTACACGCTCACAGCTTGGTCTGGGCCCCGGGTGAGACCAGCGGAGGGAAGACAACAAACACAGGGACGTATCATCACCCCTCTCTGTTCCCTGACCCCCCCCCCCCTCTCTCTCAGCCTCTCGTACCCCCCCGCCCAACCAGCGCTCCAACCGCTGCAGCCCCTCCTAAAGGTCCACGGGCACTCCTGTTAGGAGTGGAGAGAGACAGGGACATTTCCCTGATGAGCTGTGCCAGGGAGGAGGCGGGCGGAGGAGGGTGAGTGTCGAGGCGGCCTCACATCCGGCACGGCTCCCCGGTCCCCTTCCGCCCTCCACCAGGGCCAGGACTGGGCTAGGGGCCCGGGGGATTCATGGTCAATAAATAATGATAAAGTCTCCGGGAGGCAGACAGGGCTTTCCCTTCCCTGTCACTACAAGAAAAAGAATCCGTTGTTCCGCAACTAAGACATAACCCGGGGGGAAAGGCAGAGAGAGAGAAAGAGAGAGAGAGAGAGAGAGAGAGAGAGAGAGAGAGAGAGAGAGAGAGAGAGAGAGAGAGATATGCTGAAATAGGAGGTGGTTGCTGCAGCCTCCCGTCTATCTGTAGGAGAGGACCCTTCCAGTATGGCAGCACTTCATTGTCACCTGTCCCCCAAAGAAGAAAAGCTGTAGGTGGTGTCTGTCTGTCTGAGTGAAGGGGAGGCTACGCTCCTTCGCCCCCAGAGCACAGAATGTCAACTCACAGGCAGACAGGCAGACAGGCAGGCAGACAGGCAGGCAGACAGGCAGACAGGCAGACAGACGCTTCAAAGGCAGCAGGACTAAGCCAGGAGAAGGCTGGAGAGAGGGCACCCATGGAAGGGAGAGGAGAGAGAGGGAGTGAGTGAGTGAGTGAGTGAGTGAGTGAGTGAGTGAGCGAGCGCATGAGTGAGTGAGTGAGAGAGTCACACACACCCACCCGACACACACACGCTACAGAGCTAGAGCAGAGAAAAAGGCAGAGAAGAGGGGCACAGAGCCACAGAGTGAGGTCCGGCTCCAGCTGGGTCCCCGGTGGAGAAATAGCCTCCCCCCTGTCCCCAGTGAGTCGCACCATGACAAGGTCAGCAGGGGGCCTGGAGCTGGGCCATGCTGGGTCCACCCCCCCCCCCCACACACCGCCCACACCGGGCCCACTGAAGCGGCACCAGTCACCACCACCATGGCAAAACGTTTCAACAGATCCTGAGTCTGTCACCCAAGCAGCAGGCAGAGGGAGCGGGCTAGGGGAGAAGGCTGCTGCCCAGCTATGGCCTCAGCAAACCCAGCTATACTCCTGACACGAGGGGGAGGGACGTCGCGCGGCGCGGCAGACACGGTGAACGTCGACGACGCGGCCGCTGTCAAAAGTCAACCGTCCATCCGTGAGGCCATTGGGCAATCAAAGCGGTGGCACGGCAGCCGCTCACGAGAGAGAGACACATCACTTACGGGGCTGAAGCCCCAAAGCCTTATTACATTTTGACCGTGTGATCATCCTTCATGGCCAGGTCCACCGCTCCTCCCTCCCGCCAGGAAAAAGGTATTCATTTAATAAACCCGTAAAGAAAACCCCGCTCTCCGGGAGTGGGGGCAAATAGTCGTGATGGATGACTCCCACTCCCAAACGTACTATTGGGGAGAAATCACTGTAGACCTTGAGTCCTGGGGGCTTGCAGTATCGATGTGGGAGTTGAGGCTCCGTGTGGGG
>JAVQIZ010024886.1:0-21170 GCA_036023535.2 Galaxias brevipinnis | reverse complement strand
GTCCTAAAAGTCATGAAGTAGAATTCCGTAATAGTAAGCGGTCTTTGCACTGTGGCTTTCAAAACATCGGCTGTTACAAACAGCAGCCTATGTTTTGTGTTGCGAGTCACAGCACATGTTGTACTAGACCTGCATCCCACAGGACATCAGGCTGGGGAGCTTCAGCTCCAACTGATCCTGGCTTAGTATCATTGCAAATAACCTGAGGGGGAAGTCAATCTTTCACCATGTTGATCTGTTCATAGGGCCCAAGCCTCGCCTCACATTTTAATGTGGTGGGTGACAGAGAGAGTCAATATTAGAGACTTTGTTCTAAGTATTTGTTTCTCCAGTCCAGAATCAAAAGGATGACAATATTGGTATTTGGTGACGTATCCCTTGCATTCACTGTTTGAAAGTAGGCTGAGATAAGGATAACTCAGGTCCATCACTTTGGCGTGCCAACGCTTTGCATGGAGTGAGTACTTAAGCCATGCTACACTAACACCCATTTTAATATGGAAAACGTTGATATGATTTCACTCGGCATACAGACAAAGAAATGGGTAAATAGGGGAGTTTGACAAGACAACACAGCTCGGATACGAATAAATTCCGTGCTTCATTGACATAGCCTAATGTAATCAATGTGATACATGTTACTGTAAGCTACATATGCAACAAACTATATGTATACTACGACTCTCATCCCCTCTTATCTGAGCACTGGGGGAGTGAGGAGGGTTGGCGCTCTTCCTTGATGACTGAATCACATAACTGTAACTCTGTGATCATGACGAACTGGTTCTCTTTATAAACATCACCCATTTCCATAGTCATGGACATGTGATACTACGCCCTGTCTAAACAAGGAAATGGATACCAGGCGGGAGGACAAACAAACTAGGAAATTGATATTAGGACTAATGGTGATGGTGTGTAACAGCAGGTTCAGGTTTTTCTTTTCAGCCTCCCGTTGCCTCCTCCAAAGGCCATGGTTATTGGACTGCAGTTCAGAAATCTTGAGGGAATACATTACTACAATTATATTTCACTTAAAATGTCACCCAAACTTATGCACCACTCTCAATGTTACTCCTCATCAACGCAAAGGGACAAAGAGATGTATCCTGATGCTGTTTTTTGGCGGTTCCCGTCACTGTCCTGTAAGACGACTAGCATCACCTCCACCTCCACGTCTTACTTGCCTTCCCGCTGTGTCATTGTGAACTGGATGGAACCACATCAGTCAACAGGGCGACTACCTGATACCCAGGGGTGTTAACTAATTAATGGAGCTGAACTCACTGGAGGCCTCGTGCTGCCAGCAGCATTGGTGTGTGTGTGCCCGCTCAGTCAGCTGCCCTGTCCCGGTCAGCCCTGGTCGGAACGGCGCGGCATCATGTCTAATTCATAGACCCAGGAGGAGCCTGTGACCCCACACTGAGTCATCCCGTGAAAGGATGCTGGGAAGAGGACATGGTGTGACTAGAATAGCAGACTTCCATTTCACTGTAGCAATGTGGGAGGTAAAAAAAAAAAAGAGTTCAACCTGTATGCTGGCTCATTGCCGGCGTCTCTCTATTTCTCACCTTTGCTGCAATGTCAGCTGCTTGGACTCAAATCTCACACACACACACACACATGCACGCCATATTATTTGTTCTTGTGAAATAGGTGAAGGAATGCATGTCTACTATATCTTGTGGTCAATATAATACAATCTTATAGGTACTGAAAGTCCGATTTTATCCCCTGTATAACATAAAAGTTATATTTAATCCAATAGTTAATTTTGTACTTTAAAACCAGGATTGGTTAATAAAAATAAAAATAAAAACAGATAGAGGCAGCCAAAGAAAATAGTAGAGGGGGAACATCAAACAAGCACGTAAGGTTTTCGGTCTCCTAGAGAAACACAAAAGTATATGTAACACTATCAAGCGCCCTAAGGGAGACAGAGAAGAAGACAGTGGGAGCGTCTTTAGACTCCACATCAATCTGCTGTTCAGACAGAGGCACTGTGGGCCTTATTGTAGCGGTCCGACTGTAGCGGTCAGCCTTGGGGTGTTCTCACCCCTATCAAGTCCCCTGATCAGTGACAGGTCGCTGCCCCACCCAGGCGTATGACGCTTGAAGGGCTAAAGGAAGAGGGCAGAGCCCACCACCAGCACCACAAAGAGCAGGCAGCACGGCCAGGGATCAATGGCCCTCTAAGGCTGGTGTCTAAAGGATGGAAGGACCTAACAGACATAGAAGGTTTTTACATCCTCAGGGAACTGTACTTTAAGATGAAAAGGCACTGTCATCTTGGTGAACAGAGGCATGGTGATACAATTTGGTGTGTGTGTGTGCTTAACTCCACACACGTCTAAATAACACTTCCTCCAGCTTTTTTAATCCCTTTTCCCAAGAAACCCAAACTTCCACACCAATTTCCTGAGCGGCACTTAAACCCCACAGGGCCATCGTCTTAAACTCACACGGTCGGGGGGCAAAGGGGCGCGTCACGGAGGAGTTGACCAATCTTGCTTTGTCATCATTGCGTCAGTATTCCTTGTTAGTGGGGAATGCTTTGTAGAGAGCTCAGCGGGTGAATGACTCCTTGGCTCTTAAACTCTATTTGTTTTTGAGCCTTCTGACTGACTCGATCTCCATTGTTAAAATGGGGACAGCATGAGCAGGGGGTACTTTTCCGGCGACACACAGACACATATTCACACATGTGCACATGCATGTCCACAGACAAATATCCAATGTTTTAAAGATGCTTTAGTAACAGTAACTAAACTCAACATAACTTTAAAGTTCATGCAGGAGCTTTCGAGTTCTGGTGTAATATTTAACTGATACTAGCCTGGTCCAGAGACCTGAAATTTAAAAAAACATATTCATATTAACAGCTCTGGACAAACCAAATAACAGAGTGCTGCCTAGATAGTCAGACAAAAGAACATCTGTGTCGCCAAACATGTTCTTTCATGGAGAAGAGGCGATAAGAAATGACACTTTCAGTATACAAACAGAGACCGGCTTTATAAACACATGGAGTATAACAGTCCTTAGCAACAGCACTGATACGACATTCACTCACGTCCATCACTCAGATATGGCAGGAGGCGAAAGATCCATCATCATTCCCCAGGTGGTGCTGGATATGTAGTTTTTTCCTATGCTGGCCTGGTCTATTCTGCTAGATGACTGGTTGACACAGAACTCTCTTTTCTCTTTGCACCATCAAGACAAGGGTGAAAGTGTTACCACACCTATCATCTATAAAATCCTGCCAAATCTTGTTTTTAAACTCCCAAATTCGTAATATTTCTCACCTAATACACCACAATACATCTGATTCTGACGGAATATGTAGCACCATCTTACAAGGCTCCAATTATTGAGAACTGAATGGCACTTGACAAAACTCTCATGTATTGTATCGTGCACAACAAACCTCATAACCAGACAAATAAATCTTCTATTCAGACGCTACAGAGCTGGGAAACAATCTAAACAAGAACGCTTTCATTCAAGAAATCCTGGAATTACCAAATGCCTAGCAAGATTGAGAGCTTAGAGCTTGCAATAAATCAGTTTGTTCTAATTAAACCTTAGTATGGAAAGTAAGTCGACCTGGTTGGAACGGACTGAATATATTATTCACATGCCCCTATGAATAAAAGAATCCCTGGCCCAAGCTGCTGTCCCAAGCAGAGACACTTACGAGAGGTGACCCTCCAATTGCTCACCTTATGAAAGGTTCTGGGGTAATCTAATATGCAATGCCTTACAATAAACATATACTGCCATATGCTAAATAAGATATCCTACTTATCCTCAAACTTTAGTCTACTCCATAACGTTTGTGTTACATTGCTGTGTTACTCCAAAGATTTTCCACAAAAACCCATGATTCAGATTAATATCAGCAATCGTTCAGGCTACAAATAATAAACAGACCAACAGCGGTATCTGCTGCCATAACTGCTGTAGCCTGTCATTCCCAAATTCTTCTATTAATAAACCACCATTCATGCTCTCCGTTCTACGATCTCATTCACTGCAAAACAGAGCCTGCCTGCTGGGGAGGACAGTAAGGACTCTTAATTCAAATATCGACTCCACGCAGTAAGTGGCATGCCCATTGCCTGTACCTCCAGTATCTCTACAAATAAGTCGAGAATATGGGAGGTAGTGGGATGTTTACAACCAGATTATCAAAGCCTTATCGAGACATTTATTTCACAAACAGTCCTATACCACTCATTTTAGGACACTTGTCAGTTTCCCATAGAAACTACTACTGATGGTCCTCTTGTCAGACTGACATGGAGTGCAAACAGGTGCTTTCAGGAACTGTTCCTCATGATAATCATGCCAATGTTTCCATGCAGGCACAAACACACCGACAGTTGGTAGGCAACCTAAAAGCCAATGAGCGACTCTAAATTTTGCTAAAGATATTATGAACCGTAACCAAACCAAACATACTGCTGAACTCTTAATTGATCTCCCGTGCCCATGATGCAGAATGAAAAAGCCTTTGAGACAGACCCAGGCCACTGACCTGGTGGAGATCTGCCTGTAGAAGTACAGTATGTGATAGAAAATCACACGCCATTTTCTCTTATGTCTGGTGATCATTATTGATCTGCTGGGTCATTAGAGAAGCTAAATCTCCAGTAGACGCACATGGGATGGTCTGACTTCAGCACCCAGCCCGATCATCAGGAGATTTAACACATTAGTACTTATGAAAGGGAAAATAGGTTTCTGGGTTAGGTCCTGGCAGCACACTCTGTGCAAACGCAATCATTCTTTGTCAGCTATTCAGGCTATTCACCTCAGATTCACAGACTGATTAAAACATTCAAACCAAATATAGACTGTAAAAGAATCATTACATTTAGCCACGATCATTTGCTGTTTATCCCTCACTAAGACTTTATTATACTCTGATGATGGAAAGATGATTAATTACTATACTAATAAGAAACATCTCCACTTCCCCGAAAGAACACATCGCTTTTTAACCCGAGTGACATGAAATAATGAATCCTATAGTCAAATGACTTACATGATGCATAAATGATGGGATGGATTATAGGTGTGATAAATAAGGTTTCAAACACATATCAGTGGCGTTAGAAACAGACACACCCCAATGTTCCCTAACTACGTGGGGATGGAACATCGAGTGCTGAGGCAGGAAAGGAGACAACATGAAAGCAGGATGCCGGGCAAGCTCCACCGACCGACTCCATCATATCTTTGACAGTGTGATTTACATGTAACGTGAGACAACTCACAATCATCACATAAATCACGTCACAACAAGCTGTTTATCACATTTATTCTGTCTTGGTGAATATTTATTCCCCTTTATGAACAAAGATTTCAAATGTAGTTTGCTTTGGTACATTGGTACTCAATCTGTCTAAAACACATAGATTGGAATTACAAATTCTTAGTCTCGTGACTATAACCCCAACAAATGATTTACTAGTACAGTGACTTCTCTAGCTTCTTGCTTACCAGCAACAGCAACCTAAACACCTGCAGTCACATGGAACCAAAGCTTTTTGTTCAGCCTGTGTGCAGACACAGTAGGCCGTGACATCCCGTACCCCTCAGCTTAGGATCAATCTGCTAATACCCGCCTGCAAGTCGGAAACAAGACGTTTTCATAACCAAAAGATTAGAGATAGCTCAACTCTGCTCTGTTATTGTGTGTTCAAAGAAACTGCAAGTACACACTGCCTGCCAATAATGTTATAAAAGTTCAAAAGTTACACTGAAACATCCAGGCTTCATAACAAACACAGCTTATTTATATATAACTATGACTTTATTATGTCTACTTAACCCCAATATTCACCACAACAGAAAGACTTCATAACTGTGATTCATTTAAAGAGCGTGGTAAGACCAAGCATGGGATTTTGTTCTAATCTATAGGTATTAGTTTAATGTCCGGGGGAATGGTAAGCATATTACATATTGGTGCTATTGTTGAAATACTGTCAACCACCGCCATTTATAAAGCTATTTAAATAAACTACCATCCCTCACCTTACAATTAATGAAACTGTGAGAGGACTGAAAGAAGGAATGAATTAGGACGGGCTACACCATGCACAGAGCTGCAGATCAAAAACAAAGCTTTGAATCTTTTTCTTTTGTTCCTTTGTTAACAGGTGGTTAATGTCTCTTCTGCAGCTGACTGAACATGCAGTACCTTCCTGAATATGCCTTTTGTAGGTATTGAATCCTAGGTTAGAATACCTGGTCTCAGCTTTTAATTTAAAAGTAAGCCTAGACCACCATGATACATTGTTTAAGTTAGACAAGTTGGGTTGCCAAATAGATAGTGGGCATAATAAAATACAAACAGAAAGAGCAAATGAGTTTCCAGAGGAGGGAAAACCAGCATATCCAGGCCTCAGGTACACAAGACTCATCAAAACACACACATGGCAGTGCCAGAAAGAAACTTAAAGAAACTGAAATTAAAATGTGTGGCTAGGGTGTAGGACATTTCTTTAGAATGAAAAGTGTATGGCAATACTACAAGAATTAAGACCAAAATAATGAACTCCCCTGCATTTACAAAACACTCTCCAGTGTTCAGCATTAACCAACAAAAAAATCTGTAACTTAAAACACAAATCAATTATTTGAACAACAACTGGACAACAATTATAAGCCCCCTCGAGTCACTCGGATTATTACTACGATTATTTTGACTTTCATCTGAACCCAACACAAATAACTCATGATCCCCAATCTGTTCCTCCTTCAGTTGGTGTCACAAATGTAGGTTTTGCTTGCTAGACTAAGTCTCCACGACAACAAGGATTCCATCCTCCCCCCTGACCTGACCCTTGGAGAAACCTTTTTTCACAGGGACTTTGTTCCCAACACTTGAATGGATTGCCCCCTAATTCATCTCAGCATGATGAATGGCATACAAAGGCCAAAGAAGCCAGACTGAGACTCAGGGAAAAAACACAGGCAGCTTTACAAAGCCTTGCATGTATATCCACAGGTTTACAGGTCACGGCTTGCTTTTTACTGTAGATTACAATTTACAATATTAATAAAGCTGCATTTGATTTAAATTGGCTGATGTTTCTCATAAAAAAAACTTCCAGGCAGTTATATCCCTAGTACAATCATAATTTGTATTAGTAGCTTAGATCATCATTTAAAAAAGACAACCAATCAGAAACAATTGGGACTACTGACAATTAAGGCAGGATTACACTATTGTACCATCTGTTTACATTGTGCTACATTGTGTATTTGCATTACTGCTGGGCCTCAACCAATATGCCAAGGAGCTAAATCATATCTTCACTGTGTATGTTGCAGCCAGGACATCAATTAATAATAGCCAATAGTATTAGAATTACAACACCTTAAGTAATTCACTGGTGTGAACAGCTGCAAGGTTAAACATGAGTTAAAAAAATCGAAAGGACATTCACACCAACAGCAACTACATACTTATTAGACAGCCTTGAAACAACCTACATTCAATTTACAGTAGGCTAACCACCCCTGCACACAAGTCTGTCTGAACGTCTTTACACAGCTGCAATGAACAAGTGCTTTAATTATAGAGCCTCAAAACTAAAACCATCCAAAATACTTACGTTCAGATAGCACGATGGATGCCTGTTTTGCAGCCAACGAAATAATCCGCACAGATCGTATTGTTAGTAATCATACTTTTCAAAGAAGAAAAGGTGTATCGTTTATTTGTTTTTCAGTATGATGTTGCTGTCCTCTACTACTAAACGGACCCTGAGAGAAGAGACACTGAAGGGCGGTACAGAGGGTGTAGCAGCAGGCAGAGCCGGGAGTCCGACGAGAGCCGCACTTTCTCTAACATGATTGGGCCAGGTAAAAACTAGTCCATCCCCTTGCACGCACAAGCTTTGACAACTGGTGCAACGCCCCATACCTTATCATTTTGACCCATCATTAAAAGCTATGCATATTTTGCTGAATTGAATCATCTTTTAATTTTAGGCTACTTATTGCTGACTGCTTTCAGACATGATCAACTGCTGTCCGATTCTATTCCTCCAGTTTGCAATTAGGTAACATGCAGATCCCTCCTTCTTTCATAATGGGCATACAAAGTTGCTGTTAAAGAAAGACTGAATGTGGTTTTCACTGTTGCACAAACCAAGTCAGCTAGAAGCATGGAAGTCCATCATCAGTCATCCAATATTTTTTATGCATCCCGGACCGAGTATCACAACCAAGCCACATTTGAGAATGAAATAATTAATACAAATTATCATTCAGGCAGGACAGTGATACCTTTGACCTTCATACAAATAATATAAATTGCATGTATTGATGATTTTTGAAAGCTGTGAGCTTAACAAGGCCATATTTTTTATATGTTATGATAGGATAGGATAAACATATGCAAACATGAAGGATCCATTTTAAGCTACGGGATATGTTTTAAAGGTCCTTAAACATTTTCACATATATAGCAAATCAACCAGACTAAGACCACGTGTTGTGCTTAATGTTTTTTTTACCATTCCTATGGTTAAATATGTCAACAACAAACCCCCAGTGGCACAATGGTTTACAAACCAGGGCCACTTTATGTCAGATTTTCAGAGGATAACTAAGATCCTGTTAGATAAAGGACTCACTGCAAAGCGAGTATACCAATACAATAGTTATGCGTTGTAATCCATAATCCTAGGACTTATTGCATTTTGGACCCTTAATCAACAGGCAGCAGGTACCACAGCTGATCCCCCAGCCAAAGCATAACGCATGGACCTTTCTCCAACATTATCTGACTGGTTACCGGTCATAGCAAAATCACATTATAAAGGCCATGCAAAATTGTGAGTGTGGGTTTCAAAATCACAGGAAAAGTTTCTTTCCACAGAAAATGTTTATTTCACCCAAAAAGATGTTACACAACATTCAGAAACCTTTAAGAACCCAGCAAGTATTAATGTTTCCATATTATAAAGGTTTAGCCAGTAAAGTTTTTAGGGAAAACATGCCAAACGGCAGCATTTGTATAATGTATATATTCAAGTTAAAATAGAGAAAATTACAAATATATATCTATATGTATTTATATATATATTCACCTATTAATAATTTTGGAGAACACCAGAATGAGGTACCATACACTCTAACACAATGAACCTGGAGAAGAGGGAATAATAGGAACAATGCCAAAGGGATTTTATAACTATTTAAGTGTCAATACCAGTGCTCTTTTTCAGAACACGTAATGACACAAATAATAAAAGTTTAGGCAGAGAATGCTGGTCTTTCTTGTTAACATCAAAACGTTGTTCAGGTGAAAACTCATTTTGGTTTACAAAATATATTCATACGATAGAGATTTGTCAAAAGTCGCAAATGCATAAATGTGCCCTAATATATTTATGAGGAGAAAGAAGCACAATGATAAAAAAGGATGATTGAAATCTTTGAAGGTATTGGAGTGGTTTATAATAACTTGATTTGTTTGGTGGTCCACTGTATAAGCATGCGCGCGCACGTGTGTATGTACGTGTGTATGTGCGTGTGTATGTGTGTGTATGCGTGTATTGGAAATGCACTGTACAAGTGTGAGTTGGTCCGTTTTCCACCTTTAACGGTCGTGTCCTGAAGCTGGCAGTGTGACTGTTTTGTGTGCAGAGCCAGACAGGACAAAGGTGAAAATACATAAAAACAAGGCACATCAAGTCACATCATAAGGCTGGTCCTTCAATTTCACTGGAATTACAAAGTGTCAAATTCAAATAAGTTCTACAATATCCCAAGACCAAAAGGTAATTGTGCGATAAGCACTCAGAAAACCTGACATGACATTCACACCATACCCTGCAATACAATTTTTCCATATAAATACATGCGCATATATAAACAAGCACTGCAATTTCCTTGAAGTGCCTGCTTGCTAACTCATTTAATTTAAAGATATTCTGACAGTCTCTGGGTATGACCCACCATGTCATGTATGGTTTAATCAAAGTTTTACTGATTCCCAACAAAGTGTGACCCAAAAATTGGTATCCACCTGCAAGAGCATGTAGCCCCACCTCAAAGAGCAGAGAAATGTCCCATACCATCAAGTGAAAAAGGCAGTAATTTTATCACACTGATATCCTTACCAACAACTATTCCACTGTGCTGGGATACAACATTCATATGCTGGAATAAAAGGCCATTTACTTTACATTGATTTTCGCAGGTATATAGCATTCCCTGGTTCTCAAAAGATTTGTCAAATTGTACAAAAAAGTGCATGTCCCATGATTTGAAAGGACAGAACAAACAGGAGGAAGAAAGTCACTTAATTAGGAACATTGTTGGAAACTCCTCAGGTGGAGCACAGGAGTAGTGTAAAAAAGGAACACAGGAGTTTAATGGCCGATAGATATTTCCTTGTTTTTTTTGTCTTCGTTTTTTTTTTTGCTTTGAATAAAAAGAATTACAGTGAAAAAGAGACTAAAAGGCAAAGAGCAGAAAATAAATGAAAGAAGAGAGAAAAGAAGAGAGGAAAGAAGAGTCTTTCCTGCTGGATTTTTCTGGAGTTTTTCATAACCAGCCCAAAAAGACTGAGTCGAACGCCATTGAAGACTTCTACGGAGAGGATGGAGATATTAGGGTTGTTCCAGCCAAGACGGAGAGTCACCGCCAGGCATTTTCAGCTTGATGTGGAACTGCTTGAGTGTCTGTTCCAGCTGCTGCTGATTTCCTGCATAGTACGCGGCAATAGCATTATGGAAGAGGATGAGCTGGTTGTGCAACACTTTAACCTGTGAATGAGTGAAAAGAGCGGAAAAGGGAAGGGAGATTAACGCATTCAATCCTAGTACTGTTCGACCTGAAAACCCAAGTTACGTAGGGTTGAACTGTATTGCTTTCGGTGGCTCATCCTCTAGTTCTCGTCGTTCCAATCAGTAGCAACAACAAAGGTTACATCACCAGTCCTTCCAACCAACCCACCTTGTTCTCTTCCAGGAACTTGAGCTTGACAGAGACGTCGTTGCGCATCTTCTCGTACTTCTCGCGGTGGATCTGGAACTGCTGCTGGGAGTGTTCTATCTTGGGCAGGGTGATGGCGTCACGCGGGCCAAGGTTCAGCTCCTCCAGGTCTGTACGGTACGCGTCATACTCAACCCTGTAGAGGCAATGGACACAGTAACAACATGAATGCATGCTTATTACAAAATTTAACTACATGACTCAAAGCAGGATCAACTTATGCAACTACAAGCTGTTGATGTGTTTAATTGTTGTTTGAAATGCTTAAAAGTGTATTACCTTGCTGTTTCATACTGTTTGATGTTGACCATGGTGTCTTCAATGGTTTTATCTACCAGAGTGTTCACACTAGCAATAAAGAAGGTGATGGCAGCAAGTAGTGTCTCCCCATTTTTGGACAAGAGCTTTTGGGTATCAGCATTGTAGCCAAACTCCTCCTAAAGTGTTTAATAAACACAAACATTTTATACTATACATTCTATTGCTCTTCTGAATTTATCAGAAGGGATGAAAATGGAAGGCAACTCAGGAAAGTACGTTCACTGACTGATACTTAATACATTTGTTAATAAATCGTTAACTCACATGGAGTTCCGGGGACTTGAGGCTTAGGTCAGCAAAAGCGTCTCCAAGCTGCCTCTGCGTCTGCATGATCTGCGACAGCTGATTGGCCAGCGTCTGGGCCAGCTTGACGACGTACTCGTACTTCCTCTTGTTGTCACGCAGCACGTCAATCTGAGCCTCCAGCTCCAGGTCCACTGTGCGTGAGCCCCGGCCTAGCTTCTCAGAGAGGATCTGCCTGGTGCACTGAGGAAGGAGCGGAGAGCGTTTGCTGTGCATGTGCGATGTTTAACGATGTTATAAGTGAAGAGCTCTTAATCATCATTGGTGCAGGTCGGTAAGCGAAATGACAGTGGCAAACGTGTTTCCAAGTTCATACCAAAGCCTTGATGAGACTGACAGACAAAGGATGACATAGTGGGTAAAGAACAAAATAGTCCCATTCACATGATAGTGGGTAAAAGAGGGCTCAGGGAAAAAAAACACGTTTGTATGAGAGTGGAAGACAATGATTGTGGCGTGGGACAGAAACTAAAGAGACATTTACTTTGTATGTGTTGATGCTCCACTTCCTCACTAACTCCAGTTTCTCTATGGCAGGGTTTTTCAAGTCGTCTGCTAGGACCACTGCCCCGCTGGTTGGTTGTTCGTTCATTGTGCCTGAACAAAAAAAAGGCATTGATCACAGCAAGGTTACAGTAAATTACAAAAAGTGTGATTACAGTCACTTTCGTTTTGTTTTATGTGAAGCTGAAACAATTAAGAATTGAAAATATGGAAACAGCTTTATAAGAAGAGGGCAGGGTACTCTTAATAGGAGCTGCAGAGTTGAGCAAAGTTGCGCATGGATCCAGGTTGCAAGCAGGAATGTCAATCTAAATGTTTACTAGAGCATCTTGGCTTGATTCAGAATTGCAATTTTACCACAGAGGGTGAAAGATGCAGACAAAACAGAAGAAAGGTTAGGGACAGGTTAGACCAACACTTTGGACCTGGAGTGGGAATAAGTAACCACAAACCATCAGCCAGCATGAAGCAAACAATCACTTCCACCAGCTATGAGGGAAAAGTGTGGGAACAGTCAATGTGAAATTATTTTGCGGGAGCAGTGTATAGGATTTATTCTGAAAGTCACAAAGGAGAAAGAGCGTACAGAAAAAGAAACTGTTAGTCTTGTGTGATTTAGCAATATGTCAATCATGATTTGGCCTCATGCCTTTGGCTGCAGTCAGATACCTGTCTCTGCCTTACTATCACTGGCAGAGCGCGCCAGGCGGCTAGCCACAGCCGAGCTCGCAGCTACAGGTACCACAGGAGATGTGGGCTGGCTCGCTGACCCTGGGGAGTCAAATTAGTGACCCATTAAAGTTGGGCTCATTCATTCCTTTATGGGCAATAGAATATGATCTCAATTTGGCCTCTGTTGAATTAAACCAGGCCTCATAACGGAATCAGAGTAGCCAGGTAAGTCACAATTAGCTGGAGCATAAACAAAGCATGAATGCAGTTTAGAAAATCAGCACATATTAGTATTAGACACATTACATACTAGCGCTAGGGAGGTAATTTTGCTGAATGTTCCGTATAAAATTACAATATTGGACAAAGTAGCTACAAAGGCTTGTAATAAATAATATTGTAGGTCAGCAGGACAGACTACACCAAATATTTATTTTTGTTTTGTGTTAGGAACAAATATGAACCCAAAAGACTAAAATCAGACAAAAATAAAAAGTTTTTTTTTTTTTTACAAAAACCTGCAAAAATAACACTGACCAGATCATGACAATATGATAAAAAAATCATAACAATCTCAGAACTATGGCAAAAGCAAAACTGCAGCTTGCGCCTCCGTTGCCAGGGGATGAGTAGTGCTTATGCCTCCATTTATTTGCATTTGTAACAAGGATTCAACAATAGGAGGGGAGAAAAAGGGATGCAAAATGAAGATCAGAGGTGAGTAATTATATCTCAATTGGAAGTCCACCGCTGCTAATTTAAATGTTCCATCTATCGCCACAGTAGTTTTTTAATGGAAACAAATAAGGTGGCCTCGGACAAACGGTAAACATAGTCAATTCCAGAATAGGGAGATGGAACAAAGAAAATAGAACAGAATACATACACTGGACAACACCTGGTCAACAGTCTGATTCCCAATGAAGCTCCATAAAAAATTTTTTGCAAAGATATCCTTATTACAAATGTCTGCATACTGCACTGTATACCTGTGTATGGCCCTGCTTCAATGATTCCTTCAGTTGTAGAGGCCATGTTGCTGGAAGTGATGTGGGAGTGGTCGGAGTGATTCAGAGAACCCAGGCCACTTGGAAAGGAGTCCTGACAGAAAGAAAAGCAATGGAGTCAATTGTTAGAAAAAATGTGCACGCATATAAACAAATATTACAGAGCACATTGAGACCAAAAAAAACTTTTGTTAGATATTTTGGATGGTGAAAGAATGTATAAATAACATTACACACATTATGTCCATAAATTCATCGTACTCATGTTTTTTATTTTTAATTCATTCCATAAAAAAGTTAATATTATGCCTTTTGGTCATAAATAATTTTCAGTTCATCCCTCACAGAACCACCACATTCAATTAAAAATTACACAGTAAACATAGTTGCAATTTAAAAAGTTTTTGCGGATAAATGTCTTGGATTTGAAATGTGTATTATTGAGGACAAAAACATCAACTAAGCTCACACACACACACACACACACACACACACACACACACTAATGGTTAACTTACATGGCGTATAGTCAAAGAGGCAAAACAGACAGATAATACAAGTATTATCACATTATGACAAAAAGAGCTGTGCAATGGAGTATTGTCCTCCCAGCTGGGTGATGGAACGGCTTCAGTCTTGCTGGCCAAGCGCTACATCTTAAAAGACTTTAGGTTTGCATAAGGACACTCTTCTTGGATGTGTCTTTACCGTAACGATTAGCTCCCATCTAAAATGGGTAACGACTCGAGTGACTTGAATTAGACACAATGACGAGTCACCATAAAAATTAGAGGGATTATGTTCAGCCTCTTTACATCACTTGGATCTCAGTCTTGTAAGGGAAATTTTGGCATCTTCACGGATGTTCAAGCCTAAGCTGATGTTCCAATGTGAGGGAAGGGTCAGAGTGAAGCCCAGGTCATGAAAGAGACAGTATGTGCCTTTTAGAGACACTGAAGGCTAAAGGTTTGTGTCTTAGACATAACATAAAATGATGTCTACCTGTCCTATGTACGCGTCCTTATTAATGCTGATTACGTCCACTCCCCTCCACCTTGACCAATGGGATGATTGTTTATCTTAGACCAATATACTCGTTTCAACCTCATCAACTAATCAGAACTTGCTGTCGTTAGACTGATCTGACTATAGTAATTTCTCGGTGTACAGACTGCATCAAACTCTGTTGTCATCAATAAAATTGTACCTGATCATTTCACGGTTTCTCCCTCTTAATTGCTTATCTTCTGTCATAGATTGAAATTATCCATTACAGTCTTCAGACAACGGCCAGTCACTACTAGCGACTAGTTTGCCAGTCCTTCATTGTCAGAAGACGAGGCTGTAAGAGGTGAGGGCCCCTGCGCCCCCCCCCCCCCCAGTCTGATGGGAGGAGGACAGAAGGGCACCCTGTGGTCTCAGACACGTTATCACTGCGGCAGCAGCAGACATGCACCCCTCCACCGCCTGAGCTACTGCAGTGCAGTAAGACATTACTGGCTGGGCTGCTGATCGCCTAGGCATCCTGCATCCACTCACACGGTACGTGTATAGGACCTTGTGAGCCTACATTTGCGTTGAATGTCATCGAGTTCATTTTCATTAACGATAGTATGTGTAAAGTGGTGAAATTCAAGGCAAGCGCTTACCCTTTTAAACACGTCTTCGTTGCTGTCCTCCAGGTCTCCATTACTAGTGACTGAGATCTCAGCAGCTGGGCTTCTATGGGCCTCTTCAGCCATCGTGTTTTCCTGCGGTGAGCACAGGGGTGAACAAGCTGTCTAGTTGTCAGAACAACATTAACGGTCAATATTATCCTAATATCCTTGTATATAACTACAAACAAAGCTAGACATTTATATAATGCCAAAGTTTGGATAGAAAATGTGTTGGCTTTTGTCCCTTTAAAGTTACAAAAGTCCTATGCTGCCACCTTGTGTTCAAGTTCACTGATTTAAGTACGTACCATGACTTTTCAGCCCATAGGGAACTGTTCCTAAATTTGACGATTCTATATAATCTTTCCAATTTGCCTACTAAATGAAACGTTGCTTTAATGCATTTATATACAGGGTTTATAAATTAGCACATGTATGCTTCAATAGTCTAGTGATTAATTTAACTGTACAAAGACGATAGACAAGGTAAAATTGAAAACGTATAATATAGCACAATGGCTCTCATAGTGAATGGCCGATAGCTTGCATAGGGATTATAAGAACTGCAATTAAACCACTGGGCTTCGATTGTTTCGAAGACCAGTCTCCATGGCAATGCTCTGCGCACTCTCTCAAGGGCTAATTTGTGGTGTCTTATTCATGAAGTCAAACAATGCAGAGGTCTCAGTGAAGGATATGCCTTCTACTCGTAGGCCTAGAGCGAGTACTGTATCTAAAGACAGATGTTCTACATCCTCACTACTGACTATGATATAATAATACAGCACAGAATCTGGGCATGGCAGAATTCCTTTGAAACACAACCAAGTGGAAAAGCATATTTAAAAACTAGACTTAAATACGTAGCTACTGAGCTCTTCTTCTAGAACTTCTATATATTGTTATTCTCCAATAATTAAACAGATTCTTTCTTATTTTGGTTATTATATATTTTTTTTATCATAGTTTGACAAGGAGATCCTGAACATTCAAACCATTGTTGTGAACAGACACACCACAGTCCACAGGCAACAGCAGAATGTGTCACCCTGGGGTTCGACTGTTTGTTAGAGGTGTGCTTCATGCCGTTCTCTACACAGCCACATTGGCAAAGTAACCAAGGCACAGGGTACAAATACCCAATGGTTTGAATTCAACAACTTTGTTTCAAGTGCTGTGATGGCAGACACATAACAAGTAAATCCAAGCACCTTTATTAAGTCATAGTAGAGCCTAAATCAAATCAATAGCCTGTTATAATATCACTGCCTAGGACGACTCCTCTGCCAGTATACCTGTTCATTGAACAAGAATCAGAAATAGCTTTTCCGTAAGTATCATTAATGACTAATAAAGCTCCAGTTTTAGAAAGCAAAGTAATAAATGGTGTTGCAACTAAACTTGGCCCTGTCTACTGTCAAAGGTAACAAACAGCCTGTTGAAAAAGGGAATGGGTCTACTTCCCTCTTGAACAAAGGTATCCTTTTGTACAGCTCCAGTATCATGTCTAAATAATGCACTCAGCCGCAGGAGGACCGTTGGGCTATTGAATGCTGACTTTTAAAAATGGGCAGATAACCATCGAATTAATTTGATTATGTATGTAGATGAAAACAACCAAATCTTTAAAACCTTTGGTAAGATATGTCACCAACGGCACATGCTTACAACATTGTGTAACATCCTGAAACAACAGACAGCAAGGCATTTTACTTTTGCAATGTGTATGCTGACTAATTCAGCAATACTCATGAAGTTACTATTAGTATCTAGGCCTAATCGCACCAGTACAACAACCAAATACAATTATACATTGATGTGTTCAAGCTAAAGAAGCTGCTGACCCCAAATTGATAAGATATGGCACACAGACAGCATAGCCTATTAAGCTCTTCGAGGGACCTAAAATGGCATAATGACCATAGCGCCACATGTGGAAGCTAACTTAGATTTAGATGAACGCTTCATACAACTGTGCCATTTTGCTACTATGCCAGCCGGGCCCCATCTATCTCCAACGTGTAAAAGAGACACTAAAGATGACAGAATATAGGTGTGTTTGAGTATGGCAGTTGGTATGTGGGTTGCAAAGCAAATCACAAACCGGAAAGGCTAAGGTTTGGACCATTTTGAAAGTACAGTTTTAGAAGATTTAACCTCGAGTTTTTGGGAAATAGTCTTAGCCATTAAAGTTTATATTCACACTTATCGACATTGAAAGTCAGGAATTTATTATATAAGCAGCGAGTAATATGAACCCCTACAGGCCACAGGATGCCCACATGCTGGCAGAGAACTTAACGTTCCACAATAAGGCAAGGAGGATTTTCATACAACTGCAGTCTGTCAGAATTGATCCCACATTCCATAACAACACAAATATTATAATTATATAAATGAAAAAAATAAACGGCTAATCAGGTTGAAATTTAACCAATTGCTATCTACCAAGTTCTGACAGAAACATGGCTTGAACAGACGCTTAATAGATCCAACACCAGTTTAGAACCAAGACTGGTTTCACTCCTGAGTCTTGATGTATGATGGGTGATTATGGAGCAAGGTGTGGCATGTCAGGTAGCTCAGTCCCCCTAGAGTTGATCAGCCTGTAAATAAGCTAACAGGTTGGGGGAAGGGCAGGATAAGAGATCAGACCAGCTACCTCAGTTAAACAAGGAGGCACAATAGATTACTAACAAAAGATACCCGGTAGAATAGCAGGGTACCAGATTACAAGACGAGAACACAATTGTTACGTTACAGACAGTGTGTTTGCACACTGAGGCACTAAAGCCAAGACACATCCATATCATGATTAAAACAGGGCCATGATGCAACATAGAAAACAGGCCCATCAGAGAATGTCAACAGGGGCTCTAGGGCTTGGACACACCAGCAGATCAGAAATTGCATGGGAACGTGAAGCCAGGAGTCTAAATCCTTCAGCCTACAGTGATTACCCAGCCATGTGACAGCCTATATAAAACAAGAGCACACAGCCACACACACATGAACAACGGGTACAGATTCTTATCAGTTCTGGAATCAGCCACAGGCAGTCCTTATTGTATGTGCCACATCACCATTGAAAATACTTTAAGCTGTTTTTTAGCAAGCAGAGGAGTAACCTAGCCCTTTTGTTTACAACATATAAATCAGATTCCATATCACACTGAAATACTAGTAAAAAGAGAAAACAAGGAGTTATTGTAACTGACACCTGTTTTAAATGTGAGAAACCAGTACATTACTATCAACCCCAAACAATCAGAATCAACCTACAAAGCAAGAAAATACTGACAGCCCACTACGATAAGCGAAAAGCGGAAAAAAAACAACAGCACATAGCATATATAAGCAAGATAGACATGCAATTATCAATTATCAAGGCAATGACTTGTGAAAGAACCAACACCCGCCAAATCAATCTGTGCAAGTCAGATCTAATAAGCAACAAGATCCTGCGAAATCAAAGAATCAATGGCCTAGAAACTGATTGCCAACTATGAAGATTAATATCACCTTAGGTTGAGAGTGAGAATCCTCATTTTTCTCTGGAGATTCAGCTGTCTCAGTGAGGTGATTTTCCTTTTCTGCACCATCATCTACACTGTCAGTGGTGGGAAGACCAGCACCATTGTACATAGCATTGGCGTCACTGAGTGTTATCTCCTCATTCCTGTTTTGAACATCGCCGTCAACGTTTTCATTACGACTGCTGTCGCTGTAAACATCATCATCATCATCATCATCATAAGGCACTTCTATATCACTGCATGCATCCTCATCCCTTTCCTCCTCAGACTCCTCAGTTATGTGAGATCCCTCCTTACAATCCATTTGAAGATCCTTGGGTGAGGTCCTGCCCAACTTAGCATCAACACTAACTTCAGACATCTCTGAAATAAAGACAAGACAGGAGGGCATGAAAAGGTTCCACCGCATTGACCATCAAGATTAGGCACAAATCCTGTGACCTGCAAGGTATTATTGTAGAATAGATGATCCTATTAAGGCTTACTGATTTGCTAGGAAGGTGACAGCCCACACAGCACTGTTGTTTATCAACTTGAATAATATGAATACAGAAATCAATTAAGTAGATAATTCTATGCTAACTAAACTAAAAATATCACAGCATTTACGTGCAATTTCCCCTAGTCAGAAAGTCGAAAAGTTGAAAAAAAATATATTCAACTCCCATTGACATAATGTTAATGTTCCTCGACAGTCAGTTCCCCATTCGTTTGTTATTCAAGGTTGGTTAATGTTGGGCCTTGTCCTCTTTTCCTGACATTCCGCTAATATGTAATTCGTTGGTAATGTTCCATACATTTACAGAAAGGCTGCCAGACAACCTATTTGGACCAGATCTAGGTCACATATGACTGACAACATTAAAACATGCATAACAGTTAGGCACTAATACATTAACACTATCGTCACTTAGAACAGTAACCTGCAATTTAGGTTCAATTCACCCATATGCATTCGCATCAAGAGCACACGCACGACACGGTAGCAACGTTTAGAAAAGAGGGCAACAACTTTAGTTCAGCTGTTTTTACTTGAGAGAGATATCTATATCCTGCAGCATTAAACTGATTCATGCTCATAGACTAACTTGGTAATAATAATACATTGCATTTGTAGTGCGCTTTACATTGTACATTTGTCAAAACAATCTCAAAGCGTGGGTTAGGGTACGGGTCAGCATAAAGTAGCTGGCATGTTGGTTGTGACGCGTCCGACAGAAGCTTAGGCTAACCTGGTTAGCTATCTGCTAGTACTAGTAATGAACTAAACTTGTCGTATGTTACATTCGTAGTCAAAGTAAATGCTTGCAACTTCCTACCTACTACTACCTAATCGGCCAGCGCTCGCTAGATACACCAGCTTCGGAATTCCAGTTGTAGTACCAAGTCCAAACCTAACGAAAGCTAGCAAACTAACGAATGTTGGGGTCCAGTTAGCGCATATAGCTAGCTACCTGTGGCTGTCCAACTACACTTAGCTATATGTTGTTAGCCTAATCCTTTCTTCCTTTATCTTGTTTGCCAAGGGTGTCGTTGCAGCTTTTTTTAAAGGAAAATCACTGTTTAGCTAGTAAACGATAACTAAAAGATTGCAACGTACAGTTGTTCCCGAAATTGATGTTAGTTACTCACTGAAGACAGCTGGCGTTCAGACCACTCAGACCCCGGAAAACCTAGCAACCAGCTTTGCGGATGGTACAGTGAGAATAGAAGTGGTAGCAAACTTTGAGGTCATTTTCCGGTCTACAGACGTCAAAGTAAAAGTTTTTCAACAATATCAAGGACACCAGCGCGTTCCTGGGGGGGGGGGGGGGGGGGGGGGGGGGGGGGGGGGGGGGGGGGGCGGGGGGGGGGGGGGCGGGGGGGGGGGGCCCCGGGCCCCCCCTGGGACCCAGAACAGCCGCTGTCTCAGTTCCTCCGTGGTCCCGTGATAAATCAGGGATAGATAGTGCTAGGGGACATCCCCGCTGACTCCTCCACCACGCGCTGTTCAAACTGTTTGAACTAAAGTGTTGTTGCTTGGTTTTTTTGACTACATCTACTTCAGCTGAGATCCAACCGAATGGCTTCTCTGTTCTCCTTGACAGATAGAGCCTACATCCCGTCATCTCAAGGAAGCCTCGACCAAGTGTTCAGCTGTG
>JAVQIZ010024884.1:0-16479 GCA_036023535.2 Galaxias brevipinnis | reverse complement strand
CCCCCCCCGGAACTACCTAGGGAGATGAGCCAAGTCGCAGGCGCCTGCTGCTTCCTCTCCCAAGACATTACCTCGAGTACACAAAAGGTGGGACTCGACTTTTGCATGAAAAACAGCCGTGGTTTCATCACCCTCCTCCTCCTCCCCTCGGCAGTTCTGCTGCTAGAGCCACGCTCCACCTTACCCTGTAATTTCTCCCTCATTTCCGCGGTGATGAGCTGCTGTTTGACAAAGGCCCCAGGGGCGGTCGCGCACGTCTAGACGCTCTTTTGCAGCCGGCGCTGGGATAATTCCCTCTCCCTCTGTCAGGGGCTGGCCTGCTGGGCCTCCAGAGGAGGGTGGGGGGTAAATGAAGGTAATTAGAGCGGCTGAGAGATGGGAGGTGCGGGGCCCTTGCCCTTCCTCCAACACATCCCCCCCGCTTCCTCATTTTCAAGAGGTGTGTAGCCACAACCAGGCGTTTCCTCCGTGTCGTCAGCGCTGTCGCCAGGGACGCGACACCTGGTTGGTAACATAGTGGAAATGTGTGTGTGCCTGCGTGTGTGTTCATGTTTTTTTTCCTTGCTCTGGATCTACGGTTAATTGCCACTTGTGGTTCCCGAAGAATGCTACGTTGATTAGGTGAACGCGCAACCTTCGCTGGGGCAGCGTTGTGCGCAGGAAGTACTCGACTCCGACTGCGTGGCGACAAAGCCTTCGTTGTTGATCTCCTTCCCCCTCTTCCTCCTCCTCCTATAGACCACGCTCCTTTGCCTGTCTTAGACATCCTCTACACTTACACTCGGTGGGGGGTGTTCCTGTGAAGCCGTGAACGCTCTCTCATTAGCATCTTTCATTTCTCCCTGTTTTTGTTCTTCTATCTTCTGACTGAGCAACTGCAGCAACTAGTGTCCTACGGTCTAGGTTGAAAGTCCTGGGGTAATAGCTATGATCATGTTGCCATGGGTAAATTGAAATGAAGTGCTCTCTTTCTCCTCTCCTTCCTCTTTGCCCCTCTAGTTGAAGGTAAACTATGTCTCTCTCTCCCTCTTCTCTCTGTCTCTCTCTCTTTCTCTCTCACCGGAGGAGTGACTGGCAACTTTTGGTTCTGGTCAGGTTCCGAGCGTTAGATTAAATCCAATTGGATTTGCTCTTTGGAGGCGGCTCTGGCTCCCTCTGCAGTGGGGAGAGCCACACGTCTGCCCCGTGTGCCCACCTCATTTTCTCTGGGAGCAGCCAGGGAGACCACTACTGCACCGCGCTTGATGATCAACTTCCCACTGTCCTGATTGAGACGTAGCAGCGGGGATTGGGCTTCGCCGGGCCGTCTCCATAGAGACTCCAAAAGAGAGGGAATAACCATCTCCGAGATGAGACGGGTAGATGTATGCCGGAGGGGAGGGGGGGGGGGGGGGGGAGGAGGCCACCGCTGATATTGGAAGATGATGACACCTTGAAACAGTAACTACTTTGTTATGAGGCTTTAAACCATAGAAACAATAGGCATTATTTATGTGTTTGTGTGTGTACGCACGTGCACATTTGTTGGTGCGTGTGAGAGCACAGTTATATTTTCGTCAGGTCTGTCGGTTCAAATTGCTTCTCGTCATCTGTTTATTGAGTTCCTTTGTCTCATGTCATTTAACAGAGAGCCTAGAGGGTGAAAAGCACCGCATGATTGCTTTTGGAAAACAATCTACAGGAGAAAAAGAGCAATCTTTTAGATGGGGGAACAAAATAAACAATATTCATCCCGAATATGTAAAAAAAGGAGCCTGCGGGTAATGTTTGTCTCTATGTGGTGTATGTTATTGCCTATTTAGCGAGACTATCTAAGTGCAAAGTATTCTAACATTCACTAGCATCTGCGCTAACATAAAAGGTGCTCTGGCAGGCAGCGCACGCCGTTCAAATCCACCACACCACGTTTCTGCTGCTGCTTCCGTGCACTAAAAAAACACTCCTCACGGCCCCATTGCCTTTGAACAGAGCCAAGCTAACGCTGTGTGGCGGCGCTGGAACCACTGCTAGAGTTTGGGTCTGATTAACACCCCAGAGGACACGATGCTAATACTTTCTTTTTTGGGGAGGGAGGGCCACTACGTTCCAAGTGGATCAGACGCTGCACTCCTCTGAGCCGGTTCGGTTTCGTCTTCACCGCCCGTCTGGCGTTGGCTCACCAAATACTCTCCCTCCCACTCCCCTCCCCTCCCGCGGAGCTCACACGCAGTCACAGAAACACACACACACACATACATGCATAAACACATCCCAATTACTTTTTGAGTTTGCCTTACCCAAATTCTAATTAGCACTTGGAAGATGGAGCGACCAAAAAGGGAGTGAGACGTTAAAGCAGAAAGGAAGGGGGGAGAGAAACGGAGAGGACGTGTACGGACAGAAAACATGAAAGAGAGAAAGAGAAAGTCTCAGTGTGACGCTCGGCCTTTGAATGAAACATGGGGCCACACTGAGATGGAAAGTAAACAGAAACTCAATGGGAGCTGCGTGCTTTTTCTCTTATCGGACACAGCAGCAGTTATCGGCGTGGGACCGGCTGTGTGCTTCTCCTCCATGGGTCAGTGCCCCCTGGCCAGCCAGCTCCACACACAGCCTGTAGGCACAACCACCCGTCACTGCTCTGCTGGGCTCCGAGAACCAGGGCCTGCTTGGCCGGAGGAATGCTCTTCCTGCCACATCTCCACATACCCGTCTCGGGCTGACCGGTTTGCTGGGCTGGCATGGAGGTCCTTCACCAGGGCTGATGCCCATGGAAGCCGCAGTGGAGAGTCTTAAGGAAAGGTTGCGGTGGAAGGGACAGGGATGTGCTCAGTGCCTGTGATGAGGTTGTCCTGCCCAGGCTGCACACATGGATGTGCTGATACCCCCCCACACCTGCTCTCTGACGAGTCTTAGAGGACCAGACCTTGGTCCTTTGCCAGCAGACTCACATTGAAGGGGAAACGACACACACACACACACACACACACACACACACACACACACACACACACACTGAGGTGACACTGCAGTGCTATGCTGTGTATAATATGAACAATGTGTTCCAGAAGTCCAATCCAGTAGGATCTGTTCGTTTTTAACCCCATTTAAAATGGATGACAGGTCCTCTACAAACCTTAACCATAATGACAAAGGTAGCAACACAGTGTACGTTTTATTTGATTTTTGTGTGACCTGGTAGCACCATCCCTAATGTCAAATATGATGATGGCAGCATCAAGTTATGAGCTGAGGGTGGAGGAAATTACTAGAATTGGGGATGGTTCTTGAGTGCAACCAACTGATTTAAAGGTCTGAATATGAAAACGATTCTCAATTTTCGAAAAACTTGTTTTCCTAATGGCATGACATGGAAAACGAACCGATCTCCACAGTGTGCGGAGACCTTTGAGGCCCACTGTAAGTCTGTTCGGCATTTAAATGTTGCCAGAGAGGGAGCCGGCGTGCTTCTCAGCTCCCTACCACCATGGCTCTCTCCTACCAGGCCTCTCCCCGTTTCCTCACAGCTTGCCGTCGCCACGTCTTCCTCGGCGCCGAGACCAGATGTCAAGAGCCGCTAAACGACAGACGAGCCCGCCGCTCTGAACTGTGACCTAGCGAGCGTGGCCGCTTGTTGACGACTATTGGCAGCTGTTAGGAGACCGTGTGAAGGCTTTAATGGAGACTGAGCGCAGCGGGGAGGCCGTGGTGGCTGGGAGGCCGGGCCGCCGTGATGGATGGCGAGCATTAAAACATTATCTGTCTGCACGCCGTCTTTAGTGGCATCATGGGTGCTAGCCCCTCGTAAACTTTTAATTTCTTTGTTTAATGCTCCGGGTCCAAAGACGGAGACGTGCTGCGCTTCTGGGCTCCCCGGCCCCCGTCTTCACACATGATTACACACACACACACACACACACACACACACACACACAAAGTCACACACAGACACACAAACATACACGCGCTGGCTCTTTCTAGCCTTCCTAGCCTTCCAGGCCCCTGGTACCCTCTAACCCAGCCCAGATGGACGGTGGGTGGACAGTGACACTGTCGCTACGTGTGTGTGTGTGTGTGGACAAACTAGCCCTCTTAACATGCAGCACACACCCTTGCCTCCCACCTCCTTCTCCTCCAATCTCTGTATTAACTCCTCCCCAGAGGTTCCACGGGCCCTGTAGCGCCATGGTTGAGTACCTCATTATCGCCTCATACGACCCCCTTAAAAGGGTCTGGGAGTAGCGTCGCACGCCCAGGGGCCGGGCTGACATTGCCGTGCCATTGTGGTTAAGGCGGGCCCGAGCGGGGGTGTCGGAGCCAGCCTACCTAGCAGCCCAGCCAGCCAGTACATGTCGTACTAGGAACCCACCCCCACCTCGCCGCCCACCACCCCCGTGGAGGTAATTACCCCCTAAGCCTCCCACAGACACGGGTCTCGCTCGGCCTCGCTCGGATTGTTGTTTGTTTGATATCCCATATAGACCCCGCTCCACAATTATGGGTTTGTTTGTTTGTGTGTGTGTGTGTGTGTGTGTGTGTGTGTGTGTGTGACGGATTCTTTCGTGCTTGGTGAAGAGGTGTAATCAGTGTGGGGCAGGGTGCTCCAGGGGAGACATTAAGGCTGGCAGGCCCAGGCCCGGGGTGCGGCGAGGATCCCACTCTGTTCCTTGCCCCCCTAGGGGGGGGGGGCCTGCGTTCCATCCACAGAGATGCTACGGACTCCACAGGCTGACAGAGCCATACGCTGCACCACCACCACTGGAGTTTCTGTTGGACTCCTGACCCTCTGGTCTTTGTGGCTGTAGTCTGCCCCACATGTAGGGGACATCTTGTCCCAATGGAGTGGCCTGTTAAACAACACTTTGACATTGGTCGCAGTGTTTGCCTGGGACAAATCAGGTGTAATTCAGATCATACATAGCTTAAGTTATGTAAGTGTTTCTTTTTTGTAGCCGCGTGCTGATGGTTGTAACCGTTATGAATTTTGAATAAAGGTATGTGAATATTTATACACTGTCTGAATATGTATTGGTGTTAATGCTGCATGCGTGTTACGTCTGAGCCTGTGGCCTGCGTACACAAAAAGGAAAATGAAAATCCGTTTGAATGTTTGGAGATAACAAGGTCAGCTCATTTGGGAGCCAATACTTTTTACCCCCTTTTTTTTTTATTAGGAACACAAGGCAGTGGCCCCCGGGATGAGGAGACAGCTAGAGACCTAAGGTACCCTGAAAACGCCCCGTTATGACTCGCAGCCATCACGATCGTTTCAGCGGCGGAATGAGTCATTACTAAAAGGGACACGCAATCACGTAAAGTGTCGAAATGGGCTATTGTTCGGCTTTATAGCGATGGCTAATGTTCTCAATAGCCCACTTTTAAAGTCCAAGCTTTTTCTTTTTTTTTAGAATACGTGCCGCCATCACACGGACGCTTGTGAAACCGAGCTGGTATCTTTTGCCGCGAGGCCTCCAACCTCCCGACATTAAATAGTTGGCTGTGTGTCTCGAGCTGTTTGTGGGCACATCAGAGACAGGGCTATGCCTTTGACTGGTCGGCCTGTTGTTGTGCCTACGCTTCCTCTGACAGATCTGAAAGAGAAAGAGAGAGAGAGAGGGATGAGATAGAAAAAGAGGATGAAGGAGCGGGAAAGAGAGAGAGGGAGAGAGTGGCTTAGATGAGGGGAGCGAATGACGGCACCGGAAGGAAGGGATCAAGTGTTCCACAGGGTGTATGAATCAAAAGCCCTCTGTTGTCTAGCGGGAGAGAGAGGGAGATAGAGAGGGGGGCGCTGTAATTAAACCTGAAGAAAGACGCTTTGACTCTCACTGGTGGCGTGCTGTTCTCTGAGGGGCGCTCGCACATCACCCACGGTACCCCATTAAGCAGGTTTAGCATACTCTGTGTGTGTGTGTGTGTCGGTGTTATTACATTATAGAAACTGGATCTGTACGTGTTCAGTCCTTCAAAACCCCTAAATGTCAGTGAGATAGTCCTCCGGGGATGGGTGGGAGGGTGGGGGATAGAGCAGCATGCAGTCAGGTCCATGTCGCAGTAATGGAGGTCAAGCCCCTGCAGCTGGCTAGAGAGCCCCACGGGGGAGGGCGAGAGGAGCCACTGCCCGAGCAGGTGCTCTGCGGTGTGGGCCTACCACGTCCTCCCCGTCCCCCCTCCTCCCTCCTGCATCTGGCGGCCGCTTGGTATTCCACGCGCCTTTTCGCTCACTTGCCACTTTTTTTTCCGCAAAGAGATGAGACGGAGCTGGAGAAGGAGCTGGGGAGTCTTGCTGTGACCGGGGCTCAGCCCGCGGGGCAGCCAGCCTCGTTACGCCCTCGCTGCATGCTGGACGGCGGCATGGCCTAAAATAACATATGCACATCTCGCTTAACTTCCACCATCTCAGAACTCCCAGGTCGCGGGTTATGTTCACATCACAGCCCAGAAAGTTCAGACCACTCTTGAATGAATCAGAATGTTTTATTGCTACTCTTTGACGGTGCTCAAGAAAAAAACAAAAATAAGCTATTTGAAGTAGTAAGGGGGGGCAGGGGGATTGGAAACACGTAGCGTAAGTACGTTTTTTTTTATCGTGTGGCCTTTTTTTGGCACGGCCATGTGTAGTGTCTAAGCAAATGGAAACAAAATGAAATCCAATAACTGGTCGTTTGTCAGCTAGGCGCTTGAGAGTGTTTACGTAGTCACATCGATACAGTGTTGCCATGGCAACGCTTAAGTGTGCGGGATGATTGGCCTCGTGAAGAGTTTTTCGATGTTCCAGTGAAAACCCCGTCATGAAAGGAAACACACACGGGTCTTCAGGCGTGTGCATATATATGGGTGAAGCCTGCAAGGCTTTATTCCTACCTAGTCGGAGAAGTATTGACACGACCTCTTCATTACAGACTTCTCTGGCAGCAGAGAAACACGCCTAGCTCACTCTCACATTCAATTTACGTTCACCAGCGAGTGTTTTCTATCACTTCCCTCTCTCTCTCTCTCTCTCTCTCTCTCTCCCTCTCTCTCTCTCTCTCTCTCTCTCTCTCTCTCCCCCCCTCTCTGTGTGGAAGGCGAGAGGCAGGTGGAGAGCTGGTAATGCAGGTGTCTTGAGAAAGCCTAGTCTTCCTCTTAATTAGCCAAGCCAGACAAGGTCTGTTTTTATTCATCACCTTCCATTCATTGGCTCCTCTCCGACCTGTCATCTCTGACAATAGCATTAACTGCTTAAGCAGCTCCGACGCCGCGGCGAGAGAAACTTTAGATTGCTGCGGACGGCGGCTGTAATTGATGTCTCTGTGTTGGAGGAAGCGGCGAGATTGGAGGAGAAGCGAGGGAAGAGCCTGCGCCGCTGATGAGCGGAAATGTGGGCCCTGTCGCCGTGGCCGCGCCGCTCTTCTGCCTATACAAATTGTTACCGCGGGTAATGGATTCAGCCCCTTTCAGAGCTTTTCTATTAGGGAGCGCTTCCTCACCACTCCGTTCTCACTCTCTTCAACTTGCTACTTCTCTATTTTCTCTGCGCCCTCCCCCATTTTTCCTTTTTCCTTCTCCAAGAAGAGCCGTTCCTGAGGGTTTCACTCCCTGGTCGGCTGGTTGTGGGGGCAGGAGGATGTGGGCTCCATTGTAGATAAGTAATGAAACAATTTCACACAACAGCCGATGCCCTGCGGTGGCAATCTCGCCCCTCTCTCCAACCAAGAGCTGCGGTAAGGTGCTGCACGCGGTTAGGAAATGAAACTCTGCCTTTGTGGTTGTCCCCCCCCCCCCCCTCTCCTTTGTATCGTGTTGGCTCTCTCTTAATATTCGGTTAGTGAAACGCGACCAGGAACAGGGGAAGAGAGAGAGAGAGAGAAACGGAGGGAGAAACAGTTGTCAGTGGGGAAGGTAGACAAACACCGGGAGCGGGACCATAAAGATGCATCTTCTAAACACTCTTTTGTTCCTTAATGCTCGGTTTAGGATGAATAATGTGCAGCGCTCCCTGCAGGGGGGGACCAGCCAAACAGACACAAGGAGGGAGCGTTTACCTTGACTCGCTGTGTGAAAAGGTCACCAGGGCTGGCAGGACCAAGTGCATCATGAACCATAACACACACGCTGTCTAGGTAATCTCCACGGTGAAACGCTCGCAGATCACAGGGAGTGATTGCCGTTGTAGCTGTGCCTGGGGGGGGGGGGGGGTTGATTTTAAAAACCCGTGCATGTCTGGGACTTAGATGATATGGTGGAATCCCACTGGTTTGAAGCCCAGTTGGCCCCTTTGAATCGGTCCGGCATTAAGTCTTCACACGGCTCCGGGCCAAAGGGACCAGCAATTGAGCTCTCCCATGAGCAAGCTTGTTTCCCCCTCTTTCCTCTCTTCCTCCGTCCATCGTTGCCGTCTGCACGTTTTTTTCTCTCCCGACTTCGACGGATCCTCTCTCCCTCCCTCGGTCGGTGTCTCTCATTCCTCTCGTTCCCTCTATTCCTCCTTGTCTGGAGGGCTTATGGAGATAGATGTAAGGCTGGCTGTTATTAATGGCCTTTAAGGAGGTGGCGGGACGATACCTCCGCAGCCTCCAGTATTGATGAGCTGCATGGCTGGCTGCCCCCCCACCCCCCCGCGCCGCTCTCCTCCTCAGAACAAGTAAACCTGTCAGGGCTGATCCATGAGCCGCAGCCGCCGCAATGCAAAGCGCCCAGCCCCGGCCCCTTATCTCCACCTGGGGAGCGTGGCGAGGGAGAGCATTCCAGGAGTCCCCATGAATCCCTCCCCAACTGTCTCTCCCGTCCTCCTCGTCGCTGAGAGGGGAGGACTGCCAGGGGAGTAGGGCTGGCTCAGCTTAGTCTTCCTCAGGTGGTGGGTGGGTGGGTGGGGGTGGTGTGTAAAAAAATATATATATATATATTATTTATAGCGGGGATAGGATATTCCACTGTAGGCGTTTTTGTGGAGATGCTGTTGACTTTAGATAAGCATACAATCCAATATGGAGATGGTGTCTAGACAGAGCACTGTGTTAATGCCAACCATGTCAGTCATTTACCATTTGCATCCCTCTGTCCTCCCGAAGAGCGATTCATTTCAAGCGATCAATATTCCTCTAGTGAGATTTGTTCCTCGATGATGGACTGTCATCGTTCAGTCACCATTGAGATGTTTTATAGCACTGTCTGCTGACCGGAGGGGTAGTGTTACGGTGTGAGGGGCAGCCGACTCCATTGCCCTCTTTGGCATAGGAGGACGACAGTCTTATCCCCTGAATCCCCTGTTCTCTCTCTGGCTCCCTCTCCGGCCTCCCCACTTTGTCTCCTCACCACTCCCACGTGAAGACCCTTCACCCTCGCCGGGCCTCCCTCTCTTTCCACTGAATTTATCTCCTCCTCTCCAGGATGAATGCAGTGGCGAAGGCCGGTGCCCTCTCTTCCCCCTCCCCCATCAAGATGTATTTATGTTCCGGCTGGTCTTGAGGCTATTAGTCAGGTTAGTGGTGCTCACTGTAGAGGCCGGGCCAGACCAGACACCCAGACCAAAGGGCTTCCATCACAGGCACTTTAGCCGACACCTCCCTCCATTTATCTCCCTCCTGGGCCTGCTCTCCGTGTCCTGCTAACACCGTTGGCCTGAATTACAGGCTCTCCACTAGTGCATGACTTTGATCCAGCCCAAACTCCACTAATGGGATTCAATTAATGCCCACTGCAGCAGGAGGTATTAAGTCACTGAATGGCCCTGGCGTATCCTAATGGCAGGCAGTCATGACCATGCCACCTTTTTTTTTTTTACTAGTTGGCGGGTGTGTACTTCAGACCACTCTGAAAAGTTATTTTTAACCGGATTATATTGGGCTCAAAGTGCAGCGAGTTGAGAGGATGGCCGTGGCATCAAACGGGTTTCCCGCTGTCAGCTGCTGCCGCACGAACAACGGAGGCTTGAAGGGAGGAGTGAACCAGAGAGTGGTGCCAGCCAGCTCTTACAGGCGAGGGATTTAGGTTTTGCGACGTGAAAGGGAGAACAGGGGACGCGGAAGCACGCCCGGGAAGGACAGGCGGAACGCGGTGTGCATGCCGACTCCAATAAGAAGAAAAGCCCCTCTGAAACGCTGTGAGGCCGGCAGCCTCTGACAGGCTAGGGGTCTTGTTCAGCAAATTGCCTCACCTGCCTTTAAAGTGGTGAGCGAGCCACTCTCGCGCCCTCATTTATTTATAGCGTTTTGTTCTCTCCTCTTTTGTCCCTCTTCTCTGCCGAGACTCGTCCGTGGTGGCAGTGGCACACCTCCAGTTATTTTGGGGGGCGGTTGGTGTCCAAAGCCTGCCCCATATGTGTGTGTTTGCGCCCGTGCGTGTGTGATTGTTCTTGTGCAGCTCTTTACTTTGGGACTGTACTAAACTCACGGTACCTCTGCAATTAGCTAACTAAAAGCTCCTATATAGGGAGTTGCGCACTTAGGTACTTAATATGGAAATGTGAACAATCAGCACACCATGTCGGGTGTATTCTCTGTTGTCATAATAAACCCAAATAATTTATTCCCTCTGTCATCTCCACTTTTCAATTCGTGCATAAAGCGACGTTGATTCATTTGAATTTCATTTATTTTGGGGGTAAACGCATTATACAAATCTACCTGACACATACGGTACACACACACACACACACACACACACACACACACTCCCAAACACTTACACACTCCTGAACACATAATGGATCCACACAGTACGCTTGGCTTTTCTAATTACATGGGCTTGCCCTGCCACTGCCAGAGAAGCTCATTTGGGCAGAGAGAGGAACGTGTGTGCCGGAAGCAAAGGAGCATGGGAAGGATGAGTCTTAATGAGGGAACTTAGTGGAACGTATCGGATGGTTACATTTCCTCTTGAAACTCGAGGGGCCCCTCTGAGGAGCGGGGGCCTCTGCCGCGCCACCATTCACCCCAGTCATCCCCCACCCGCCTGGGCACGGCCGCGCGGCACAACAAGCTGCCTCCGCACACCAGGCAATTAAAAAGTCTGAAGTGCTTGCACACCCGGAAACACACTGCTGGCTTCGGGGGTGGTGAGGGGCAATTGAAAGGGATGAGAGTGGGGACAGGGATGTGTGTGTGTGTGTTTGTGTGCTGTGATATTTGTTTGTCAGCAGGAACCACAAAAGTAGTGGTCCAGAATTAGCTGACACGTCTTCCGATGAGAGAAGGGCTGAGGGTCGTTTATTGCTCAGGGAGTGCCTGCCTGCCGCACGGCTTCGCCGACACTAAAAAGTTCCTCTGTGCTAATAAAGAAAACAGATGGAGTTTCTAAATCAAAACGACAAAAGGCATGGGGCTGCTGTGGTGGTGGGTGCACCCCCCCTATGGGATGCTCTGAGGCAGGCCCTGGCATGGAGACAGTGGGGCCGCTGCCAGGACCTGATGTGAGCATTTACTGGAGAAGGTCCTGGGACCCATGGCTTCCACCATTGGACCAGCCAGACATGCCAAGGCCAGAGTGAGGACTGAGCGGGTCAGTAGATCCATGACAGACCAGGCGGTGCGGGGGTGGACAGCGCTGTGTGGATCAGGCCCCCGGGGGCCCGTGCCCCCTTCTTATCTCAGGGTCAGGGCTCAGAGGAGAGTGCTCTGCCTCGGCTCCCTCTCTTGACATGTCCAGTTAGACAGCTAAGTGGACCAGACCAACTTCTGAGCAGCCTCTCACGAGAGACCATTCAACGCTGCACAGCAGAAAGACACTTTATGGCCAGGATAGTGGCTGCACACATATCCCTGGACATCGACACAGTGTACCTCAGACAGAGTCCAGAAGTGTTTTTTGTCCAAGCCGCGGTGTTTTCAGCAAAGTGAACCGACAATGAGGGTGTGTAGCTCTGGTCTGGGGTGGAGCAGGGGGTGAAGTCCGTGATTAGTGTAATGGAGGCTGAAAAGCCAGAGTGGACGGTGGGAAATCTAGACAGGGTCCGGTCACCTTGACGCGCTGAGAGCCTCTAGCCTTGAGTGTTTCCCGGGCAACATCCCCCCCGCCCTAACAGCATGGCCTATCATTTCCGGCTCTCTCAGTGACCTGTCTCTGCCCTGTCATTTTCTCACCACAGGGCTAATTAGAGCAAATGGAGGTGGACTCTGGGGGAATGGGCAGGATTCCACTCAGGCTCCAGGCACAAGCTGAAAGCCTGGCTCCGGCCATTACACACAATTTTGGGGACGGAAAATACTTTTAGCTCGGAAGGCCTCTTCAGCTTTTCGCTGTGTTCGGTGTTACTATAGCCTGTGGTGATGTCACTTTTTCAATTCTGAGACAGCCCTTCTTCGGTGGTGTGCTTTTTGTAGGGTTATTTATTTCCTGTCTCTGGCCGCAATTTCCCTTTGTTGCCTGAAGAACAAAGTGAATGTATTAGCTATAGATTTTCAGAGTAATGTCTTTGCTGGCGTCTAACAGCCCATTTTCCTCTCCTCTCTCTCTCTCCAGCTGGCTGTACCTTTGATGAGGACGCTGACCCAGGCCTGTGTGAGTACCGGCAGGGCCAGGAGGACGACTTCGACTGGCAGCTGATCCGAACGTACAGCTGGCCGCACACAACGCCTGACCTTCTGCGAGGTAAGTCTCTGACTGCACAAAAACACCTCGCCTCCAAAAGGGTGTATGACGGGTATACCTGTTTGCCTTCCCTTCTCCTTTTTTAAGGGGATGCTACGGCAGCTGCTGGATTTGAAGCTTGTAGTTATTTGAATTCCGTGTGAGTGCGCATTAGTATGCTAGCTTGGTGTTGAAACAGAAATAAATTCATACCAAAACATTCATTGCTACAAACTCCGCTCCAATCATCCCAGTGTCGACAGGTGGTCTCCCAACATGGCGTCCCGTGCTGCTTTTTCGATCTGTCGGAGTTAGGCATGCCTCAATAGGGAGCCCCAGCCTTTTTTCGGCTCTCACATGCTACACACATGTTTATTAAGGGCACGCCGCCACGGTCGGGAAACACGCGTCACATGTGCCGGAGAATCGTTTAGAACGTGCGGACGCCGCCTATAATTATTCGCTGCTTGCTGGCGCAGGCAAACCCCGGCGATTCATAGAAAGGACTTCAGCGGGGAGCAGGCCCCACAGACATCCCGTGCTGCATAATTCATCTGACGTTATCAAGCGGTTGTTCCGCTGTTCCAGGCGGCCCTCTCCCGCGGCACAGTAGGCATGTTAACGAGCTCCCTGGGATTGGTTGAAGCGTGGCACGGGTCACTGCTGATTACACTTCCTGGTGCACCTTGGGGGCCGGCAGCACCAAACAGCCTGGGCCCCCTTTTCATCGCCTTCTGCTCCCAGCCAATTGGAGAGGCCGCATTTAGACGGGCAGAGGGGTTAGTATCTTTGTTTCCTCTTGGAGGCTCCTGGAGAAGAACTAAGGATCAAATGTTCAGACCTGAGAGAATTCCTCATTCAAAGTAGTCTTCTATGTAATACACTTTGGGCCAAAACAAGCAAAAATCTGTATTTGATAAAAAATATTAGATCTATTTCTATTATTTATGAGGCACTCTGAAACAAACATTTGCCCTTCTGTGTCTGTAAAAGGCAGATGCATGATGTTTCTTGACATTTATCTTGTTGCATTGCTTGATAAGTAATTACGGCAAAGTCAAACACCATCATTTAAAATTGGAGCCAATTGCAGCTACATAACATAACACAAAAGGAATTATGATCAGACAAACATTTATGCACTGAGATGCTGCGTTTAGCATCAGGCAGAACGTAGCCATTGAAAGATGGTAAAAGCTTCTGTAAAAGGTGGTCTTATGGACACAATTTCCATGGCCAGCTTCAGAGCTGCTAAAGACACTCCAATTGAGACAACAGCTTAGTTTATTGGGCATCAGCAGCTCAATAGTATCGATCCGCACAGAGCGAGGAGCAGAATACCAACGACTTGGAACACTGCAGCGAGATGGAACATGCACCAGCTTCAAAGTTTATCCCTAGTTCTGTTTCTTCTTCGTCTCCCAACTTCTCTCCCTGGCCTTTAGGAGGCCCAGCCTTGAAGAGTCCAGGATATCAGAATACAGCAGACATGATTTCTATGTGTGATAAGGTTTGCCGGACAGTTTTTGTGGCTGTAAGTGAACAGGTTGACGCTCTCCTGAGGAGGCACATGGCCATGGGAAGACAGTGATAAGGCTCCGTCTCATAAAGTGGACAGGAAACGTTAGCAATGTTTATGGCTGGCTTCTCCAGTAAAGTGGGCAGTCGGGCTTGTCTGTGAGTGTTTCGCTCGGTATCAGCCCCGGATGAGCCAGGAATGGCCTCTACCCTTGCTTTAAAAAAAAAAAAAAAGATCCCTTCACAGTTGCACTTTGTCAAGAGGTTTAAAGTTGACTCATTTGCTCCGCTGGACTCGAAGCAGGTTTTATAATGTCTCACCCCACCTGCCTCTGCCACATCCAGGACGTGCCGACCACCTTGCTGCCCTGGAGGTTTAAAGTTGGACTTGGAGCAGGGTTTGTGGTGTTTCACCCCCACTCTCTGCCTACCCCTCCAGTTCAGGCCTATAACAGCACACTATACACAGTTTGACGATCGTCATTTTGGAGGGAAAGAAAAGAAAAGAAACTAGCTGTGGCGCAATGGCTCTCTTTGCATTTAAATGGCACATTAAGCAGAGCGCAGTTCTCCTCAATTCCGCCCCAACGTCTTGGGCTGATTTGCATTAGTGCTTTCTAAGGGCTGTCTTTGATGTGGAGGTGTAATGAGACAACCTTGCTTTAAGGTTTTGTTTTGCCCGAACTCCATAGGAAACATTTTTCTCCCGCGTGGAACTCACTAATGAATACATTCTCCAATCCGGATAGGCACTTCATTTGCTCTAATAATGAGATTATATTAGTGACATCAGGAGAGTTTAGTTGCTTAATGGCATTTTTTTTGGTTTCTTTCAGCGTGGAGCCGTGGTTGAAATGAGAGCTACACACAAATACAGTAAACCCGTTTGAATTGATATGCCACATCAAAGAAGGCACTACTTCCTTTTTGGTTCTGTGAGACTGAATGTCACCGGTGTGATTAGGATCCCCGGGGAGGTTTTGAGGAGCGAGGACATTTCACAGCAGAAAGGCTTCCGTTGTTCTTATCAGGCCCTGGGGACAGTCAAGGCCGAAGACACACACCCCTGTGTCTGCCTGGGTGGATCTACACTGGCTGAGTGAGCCCTAATGAAATAAGACCAGTGCATGAACCAGAGGGGGAAATGGAAAAAGATAAAAAAAACGAGAGCGGGCCAAGAGAAAGAGAGTGCAAAGAGAGTCTCCTAACATAAGGACAGATCCAGGCAGCATATGGCAGAGGACAGACATATGGCTTCCTTTTTTCGTCTGATAACTTTTTTTATTGGTATGCAGCTGCCTTATCCTATTAACGATAAAAGGCGTGGCACAAACAATGCGAATGTTCCACATTCCTGAGGGAAGACCTATTTGAAAGGACCGCGCTGAACCTTGTGTTGGCCCTCCCTGCAGTCCCATTCAATCAGACTGCTCGGGCTAGAACCCCCACCCTGGTCGCCAGGTGTCCACCACGCTGCACCCCAGAAAGCCACCCCTCGCATCCATTATCGAGCGACCGGCGCCTGTTGGCAGCTGGACGCCATCACAGCCGTTTGCCGTCATACCGCGATGACCCGGCACTCGCTGATTGGCTCATTGTGCTGCTAAGCCGTGATTGCCTCAGCCAAACACAGTTGCTGATTCGTTATTGTGTTTAGTGCGAACTACCCGTGTTCTTGAATCAGTTCCATCAGCAGGCAAGAGCGGAGATGATAGAACACGCAATCTATCCACCCCCTTGAGTTTGGAAGATATGTGCAGCGAAAAACATAGAGGAAACCAAAAGGGGGTTTGGCTCGTGGGCCATTTCTAGTGGATCGTGAGCGAACAAAGGTTTTCCAAAGGGCACCTCTGTCACTCACTGGCACTCACTGTGTGTTCCGAGCATCACCACTGCCGGCCATGTCTTCCTGTTGTTGTAATGTCACCACCACCTCCATCTCCCCCTAATTACAGCGACTCCGGAGACCAGCCTGAGAGCACCACTCCCAGGCGGAGTCGGGCTGCTCCGTGAAGGACTGAGCCTACCTCCTCTCCCCACGCCCGGTCACATTGGGAGAGCAAGAGCGACAAACGCCCACTGCCCCTCGAGGCTGAGTCACCCCATCTCGATGGACCCCGTCTGTTCTCACACACTTGTGACTGACGCACGTCAAGTCAGAGGACGGGACGACTTTCTTTTTGTAGGGCCGTTGCCATAGGAACAAGCTGCTGGTGGTGCCCTTTGACTTTTGTTTGATATTCAAACGCTAGGTGTGTGTGTGTGTGTGTTTGTGTGTGTGTCTGTGTGTGTGTGTGTGTGTGTGTGTGTGTGTGCTGCTCGCTCTTGTACCAGCAGGCTGGCAACGGTGCTGCTCGGCTCTACCACTTCCAGCGATGCTATCATCTCTCTGAGGCCTTTGCCAATAACAGTTTTAAATACGCGCACATAAACAAA
>JAVQIZ010024859.1:0-24694 GCA_036023535.2 Galaxias brevipinnis | reverse complement strand
GGTGACTGGAGAGAAAAAGAGAGAGGGGGGAGAGAAAGGCAGAGTGTGTGTGTGTGAGAGAGAGAGAGAGAGAGAGAGAGAGAGAGGAGGGGGGGGGGGGTTCTACTTGTCAGATCATTTCCTAGACGAATAGTGTAGGTGTGTACTCTTGGCAGTGAGGATTTGATAATGTCAAGCACTAAATAAACTAGAGTTGTGTTTAAGCGCATTGGGGAAGCTCTGTTCATGGTATTCAATATTGCTAGAAATGGTTGATGGGAGTAGACAACCAATATAATGACACAGTATGAAGATGGAAAGTGGCTTTTATCAAGCAAAGGTCACAGTGTCTTAGTGCCTCTGCACTTATTTAATATAGTTTAAATAATAAATATTACGCAGGCACTATTTTTATTTCTTTAATGTAAAATGGCAGACTATAGATCCCAACTGGAGAATTCTAAATTACACTGAAATACTGTCACAGTCAAGAGAGATGCTCTGAAATTGGACTGTCAATTTGGTTTCAGACAAAAAGCAGATAACAAATGTGCTGCCTTTATAGTGTGCAAGTTTCTTTTCACAGCTTTTCAGCATCGTGTGCTATTACTTGAAAAGTCCCTTCTCCTCCCAGCTGATCAGAATTCTTGGCTTGTCTAGCCGTTGCTTCAAACCTTCTATTTAGGGATCTCAACCCCTTCCGGCTATTGTGCCAATGTCACTGTGCTAATCAATCACACAACAGAGCAGTGTGTGTGTGTGTGTGTGTGTGTGTGTGTGTGTAGAGTCAGGGGGGGAGTGGGGGGTGTCTCTATTCCACCGGCTTGTGGACATCAAGCCTATTGCCAAATTGCCCTCGACAAGGAAATATGTTGTTAGCTGAGATAATGTGCCGCCATTATTTTAAGCTGTGGTTCCCTGCCAGGATGCAGGATTTTTTGTAGCTCATGGGGCAGCAGCAGCTGCATGCTTGGAGATATTCAGAGCTGAAACAGAGAATTACAGGTTATACCTACAGTTCAGGCAGAATGGAAATTCCCTACAGTGACCTTGTTAATGTCAAATTTGAGCATAGGCTTTTTGTTGCTCGTTGGAAGATATGTGTTGCTTCCTTTCATCTGCCACTTTTATTACATTGTTTTCGTTAGACATGAATCCACATTTTTTAAATAATTTGTCTGAGGCGTAACTGGAGCAAGATGAATCCTTCACGTGAAGGTTCGCGCCCTGCAACCTGTCTAAAAACACAGATGTAGATGATAACAGGAAACCACCACCTTCCAGCCTAAGATGGCAAATCCTGACAGTCGACTAACACGAGGAATAAACGTGCCGTCTAACGCGCACGCAAACAAACAGTAAAAAGGGGTTGAGTGGATGTGCACGCGGCCGTATATCAAAGGCTTCCTAACAAAACTGTCAAAGCTCCGTCAGTCATCCCAGGTTTATGTGGATCACGACGGTGCAAGGAGTGGCATACTGTTGACTAAAGGTGAGGCTAGGATATCAGGGAAGCAAACGTGATCAAAATGATGGCAGTGGATAGGAGCACCGAGATTATGCTGATGCTGTATGATGCACATTGATAATATTATGTGGTTCTTCATCATAGTCTGTTAAAGTGCCCCAGAACAACAAACCCTGAGAAATCCACTAAAATGGCAAAAGATGCATATTATAAAAGAACAGTTGAAATACTTTACACATAAAATGGGTAAAATCAGTAGGATGTTCATTTAAAAATGTAGAAATGTATACTATAGACCCTACTTGAGTATGAGAAAGAAATGAGGGGCAAAATACGACTAAATACACTTTTAACGGGGCCACAGGGCTAACTAATGGCTTAGAGTCATTGTGCTAAGCTAGTTTACCTACCTAATTACCTAAATAACTCATTAATGAACATACAATCATACCAGTGATATCGGCCATCTCGTCTGACAAGGGCAAGTAGGTACATAGGCTTATATTATTTCCCAAAAAGTTGAACTATCCCTTTAAGTATGTGGTTCCAAACATAGCCCTACCTTTTGTCATGAGTTAGTTTGATAGATTTTTCCTCTGTCTGTGGTCCATCTGTCACCTGTTCTTTCGATATATATACTTATAGTATCCACACTTCTGTGTGCAGTCATTGAGCCTTCAAGTCACATTGTTGTCTCATGTAATTTGGCATCAAAATACGTATTTATTTGTCTTGAGATGTCATCTCTGGTTCTGTACTTTGTTCTATTCCCTCCTCCCATGTGTTTTCTGGGTTTGCTTGAACAAAGTACCCCCATAAAAAACTAAAGAGATGGTAAGTCCCTTATAATTGACATATAACATAATCCTATCATTGTGTTACATTTTTATGTTTTTATATTTGAAATATCAGTAATAACATCTATTTTGCTTCTGAGTTTCTTTGGCTTCCATGCACCTCTCTAATTTAAGAAAACTTATGATGCAAAAAAGGGATTATGAGCCAATATACTCTAATCCTTTTCAAAAAATAAATCCCTCCATGTCTCCCTTACCTGGCAGCATGAGGACAAGTGATTGCCCACTAGATGCCAATGGGCTTTTGTTTTCTGCTCATGTGTCGGGTCTGCTACGTTGCCTCCTCCCTGAGAAACCTCAATATTGTACCAGGGGTGGAGTGGGAAACAATCTCATCCATCATGATCAATGTCTGCATGTGACTATCATATCAGTGGGAAGCAGAAGGCTAGTCATGTTCCTCGGAATGCCCAATGAAGCAGAAAATAGAGAGGGGAGAGAAAAGAGAGCACAACATGACCAAATCTTAAGTCCGTGGAAAAAAAAAAAACGGGGTAAAACAATGAATGTCAAGCAAACGGACTGCAAATCTAATTGTGTTACATTTCCTTCTGTATGCTGGCGAGTGTCTAGGTGACTGGTGAGTGTAAAGCATTTAGTAAAAAGATGTTGAATATTTGTTCCAGTCATTCATCGCGATGTATTGTTTTGAATTTAATTGTTTGGTAAAGTCTTATATTCGTATTTGTGGAATCGTATGAAAGTCTTAACCGTATATTAGTCAAACCATCAGTCAAATAGTTTAAAGAACAAAGCTGTACATGCACACACAGTCTGTGAGTATTATAGACAATCTGCTTGGTCCCTGAAAGAAAGCTAAACATGTTAATATTAGGGACCATTCAGACCACAACATGCCGAGGGGATTTTAAGGATTGTGTGAGCAGTAGAGAGCAGAAACAAGAAAATCTCATAAAATGTGCTATTTAATACACAATAATCTCCCGTTAAGCTGCTGGTGCATTTGGACATAGCGACACCCTACAGCTATAACCTAGATTTACTTTGTTCAGCTGTCATTGAGAACAGACAAGTGCTCCCGTTGGACACAGATCAAATGAGCACGTTGTGATGAGAAGAAGCTGCTTCCAGCTGTTCTTTTATGTGCCGGTTCACCTGACACTGGAATACAAACAGAACCCCTCAGACATGCTACAGTGCACCCTCCCACACGCTATCCTCGTACACACATGCAAAGTGACCTCAACTCGGCCCTCTGTAAAGGAATGATCGTATGACTCTATGTTGAAATTTGAAGATAGGATACCTGCTTCTCCATTTCTATCAGGTCAACCACCTGGCCATATTTTATGCCCATGAAGTTTTTAAAATCCAAGAAGGAAAATCCCCAGCAGTCACCGGAGAAGAGAGAAACGGAGAAGTACAACCGTCCGGGTGGCCTTTTGAACTGTGGGAGGCCCGGAAGATTAGATTTCACATTTGGGCTCATAATCATATCATCCATCGGGAGTATGCTGGCGTTCCCTCTGCGTTTGTCTGCCTCTGTTTTTTATGCTGCTGTTAGTCAAAAGAGGCCAGTCAAATCAGCCATGACAGATTTAGAGCATGCTCCATGTCCCTATGTGTCACAGGGTGTACCTGTCACTCAAACAGCCACAAAGGAGAGAGAGAAAAAAATCACACACTAGAACATTTTGTCTTATATCTTAAAATATCTTCCCGTGGCCTAAAAAGAGATAATCTCAAAACCCCCTTGAGGCATAAATGACCCATCTTAATCTTGTGGAAATGTGTTGTAACCCATCATTCAGGTAATTGTCTATAATTTTCATTTTTGACATCTGAGTGTTTGGGGAAGATTCAGAAATAGAAATATGTAAATGACAGGTTTGCGTTGCCTGTTGCACTGTGAATGAGAGAAATATAATCATATTAATCAAGGCGTGTTTGTGATTCAGGATACTGTATAAAATAACGGGAAAACAGTCAAATAATTTATAAAGGGAAATTATACTGTGGCGCAATAACCATAACAAGGGCACTCCACAGATACAGAGTGATGGTCATGATGTCTGGAACCATTAGAAAATGAAATATTTCTTGTGCGCAACACAAACGTCCATTTCCATTTACAAATGTGTTTTGGTGGGCGCTGTGCTCATGATGATTGAGGCACTAGGGAACCGTTAACAGTTGCACTTCCTGTAGCTAGGTCAATGGGTGGTGGCCTTGGAGGTGAACAGGAGACACAGCCATATCGACTTAGTTTCCTTCGAAAATTGAAATCCCGATTCAAAAATCCCAATGTTTCCCTGCTCTACCAACAAAGCAGCCATGAACGGCAAACTTGACCTCCTGGGTAAAAAAATAAACAAAGAATCCATCGATGAGGATGGATATGAGAAGATACATAATGTGAGGAGGCCCACAAAAGACACAGACCTACAGGGTGTTACAGAATTACCACCTAACCCGGTGGGTCATGGCTCTGCTGGCCAACCTTGGCCGATGGGCAGTCGGCAGTCCAAGCACTCCAGACGCCCATCTGCTGCTTAGAGGGTAATAGGCTGGGTTCTCCAAACAAAGCCTCCACCTCCATGGTACGGCGGAACAGCAGACAAGGCCATGAGGGGGGGCTTGTCCTCTGTCTCTGTCCCAGTTTCCCTCCACCTAATCACCTGCAACAGGATTAGCTATGGGGCTCAGGGTCTGTCACCAGCTCCTCAACCTGGCTGCCAAAAGCCCCAGCCGCCCTTCATCATTATTTGAACGAGGCGACGCAGAGGAGGAGCCCCCCTCCTCATAAAACCACCCATGGCTCCATCTAGCTTTCCAAGCAGCACCCCACCTCCCCCCAATCCATGCCACCGCCCACGCCCCTCTACAATGTGGAGCTTTCTGTGCCCTCCTTCGAGCCCTGTATCAGGCTTCGAGGGAGCTAACCTCTGCTATCTTCTCTGAGCATGCTGTGAGTGTGTGTGTGTGTGTGTGTGTGTGTGTGTGTACATGTTGATCTATGAGAGCATATGTGCAATCCCTGTTTCTGCTCCTGAACAGGCCTTAACCAACAAAAAAAAGGAATATCTATTTGAAAAGTGTGGGAGGACTCTCTTGACATAAGCCGAGCAACCTTGAGCAACACGACTACGCGCCCAGCCTCGGTTACAACACGTTTCCCCCCAAAAACCAAACCGGCTAAAACAAACAGGCATTTATATACATTGATCCTCCGGGCTTGCATAAAAGATCCCACTGTGGTCCATTCAAGCACCTTCAATTCCTGATAATCCCCCGTGTTTATCGGTGTAGAAAGGCTGGTTGAACATGAGAGCGTCCCACTGTTCCTTATCCCCTCACAGCATGGCCGCCATGCTGATCACAGGAGCGGAGGACACAGGTGGAGACCTGGAACCGTGTCATCATGGGCCCTCGGTCGGACGGAGAGAAAGAAGACAGTCTGGCTCAGACGGCGGGAGCCGGATTTAGCTGTCCTGCAAATGCCGGCCAAGCGCCTTTTTTATTTTTTTCTCTTGCCTTTTTCGTGACAACATCCGCGGCAGTTGAGAGGCTGCTGAATATTGAACAGTCGGGCGGAAGAATGAGAATGCGGAGGGCTGAGCCACCTGTGGACCTGCTGCGCAGTAGATGATCATGAGATGTGGGTAAAGAGGACTGGAGGTTTCAGAGTGCCATACTAGTTGAGACCACAATAGGAATATACAGCCCCATGGTCCATAAGTCCTTCTGCCTCTGACAAGAAAAACACTGTCATTTTATTATGTGCAGGGTACTGATGTGGCAAAGTATAATGGTAAATATCTGAATTATTCTGTCCATGCAGATTTCTATTCATCCCTCTTAATTTATATTTTTTAAAAAAAAAGTTATACATTCATGCATGATGAATCACAGCTGAAACTACAATTATTGTCATTTCCTCTAAACAGATTACACTTATATCTTACTGTTCTAATTCTTCAAAAACATTTAAAAAATACATCCTCTTATTCTGACTAGCTCGTAATTCGTTTGCAGTCTCTGGCTTTATCAAATCAGCAGTCGACCAACCGCCTTCTACCTTATGCTCCGTGCTAACACTGATCATTATTAATCAAATCAATTATGGAATCATTTGTCGAGCCAAAGGCTAAGCAAATCTTATGGAGCCTGAGCTCCACTCGCCACGTCATGCAACCTAATGAGAGAGACTGTCCATATCCTTCAGTCAAGCCCATTTGCATTGTTAGAAGGGCGCAGACGATGGGAAATATTGAGCATTCAAATGGGAGGAAAGCACCCTGGCTGTGTAGCTAATTACGGTTGCACTAAAACAACAGCGCCAGGCTCCCCTGAGAGCTGCCTTAGCCCCGGCCCTGACGCAGACTTCGAAAAACGCTACATCCTTGGTTATAATCGCTGAGCTTTGATTGCATTCTCCCCGATATTCCGCAGTTCATTAACCTATAGCTAAAACTCCCCAGACAATCTAATAGAAAGGACACCAAGCTCTATCCCCCCTGCTCCACAACTAAAGAGTAAAGATAATTAGGGCCCAGTTAACAAGAGGAGTTGCCGCTTCGCCTTCCCCTTGCTTGGTTCAATTATAATTTGCTCCCAGCGGGCTGCAAATTCTTGGGAATAGTTATGTTTTATACCTTGAGGTCATCCAGATATATTCCCTGCTAGCATTGTTGCATCGCTTAATGCAGTGGTCCAGGCACGATATGTCAGACAAAGGTGATGTGACATTTTCATGATCAGTTCTATGCTTAATCCAGTGGAAATGGCATGTCAATAACTTCCATATAAATAAGGGTTTCCGTATCCTGACAACAGAAAGTTTGCTATCGAAAAAGAGGGTGAGCCTAACAATGCCATTGCATAATGGATTAGACAAGGCTTCCATACTGAATAGTAAGCAGGTTGCACCAGCACTCAGACCCACCTGAGCTCCATTACAACATGACAGTTAAGGTAGGAATAAGACGAAAAGTGAACGCCCACCCTGAAACAAGCACTGACACGCATGACGTCGATAAATGAGGCATGTTAATGGGCTTTATCGTGGCTTCCACCACATGTCATGGATCATCGAAGGACTTGTGACTTCAAAGATTAACTTCCTAATAACAAAGGCTGCCAGCAGACAATGCGAGCTCACTGCGTGGTGTAGACTACTCCTTTGAATAACAATATGAACATAATGTGAAAGTGTTCACAGAAGAGACGTTGTGTCAGAATTCTTCTGGGCAACCTACAGTAAAAAAGAAATAAATAAGTAAGATAAAAATTCTTAACTACATCAACAATCTTGAGATATGAAAGAAGCACAGAAATGTGTCACGTTGCTAAGTCGAGCGTAAAAGGTTAAATTAAGAAAGTCGATAAGGTACTGGTGAAAACTGAAAAAAAAATGTTTGATGTGCTGTGACTGCTGCCAAGATGTTCTCATAAACACACAGATGTTGAATGGGTGGTGGATGTCAGAGTGAAAAGTAGCCCTGCCTGGTGCCAAGATACACCGCATCTGAAATAGACACAGGTAGACACACGGCGCAGCCACAAGGTACTGGCACATGGTGAAGTGGACTTGGCACTCCAGCTAGCGAACAGATGTTAATCCAGGACAGATAATTACATCAGTGAGCGAGCAGACATTTTTCCACTTAATTTCCGTCTTTTAAAAGTGTGACTACTCCCCAAAGGCACTTGCTAGCGAGACGCCCCCGGACCCGTTTCCTGGGAGGGAGCCCAGAGTTTTCGGCAGGGGGTCCTGATCACTGAGCTTCAACATGGCCTCTAGCTCGATGGGGGGGTGTCAGTCCGGCAGGCTGTTGGGTAGATGGAGAAGGGTGGGGGCGGGGAGACTTGTCAGCAAAGTGAATTCTCTTCTGTTGGGCTTTCACAACTTCAAGGATGCACAAGCTAATTAAATACTCCAAAGTCTGCAGCTTCTGCATTGTTTACGAAATAACTAATCTGATGCTGATGGCCAATTGTATTCCTCATAAAGTGCCAGTATCTTTTTAATCATGCCATTAATCTTCAAATATCTGAGATGGTAAAAAGTGTACATAATGCACCAAGATCTGATTTGATGGAGCCTATACAGTATATCCCTTGTTCCTTTGTGTATAATATAACATGCTACTAATTTAACCCCAAAGGTATCTTAACTACAGTTTTGTCTCTAGCTGACAATCAGACAGCTTTGGTTACCAGCAAATAACGTTCGTGAACCCCAGCTCAGCGTCAAACAATTCTTCATTATTGTCTATCTGGAAGCTGGTAAGTAGGTTAGATGAAAACAGGACAATTTATCAGGGGCTCTTAGTTGCAATTCAGCAAACCAGGTCCTCAATGGCATGCAGGGTTGAGCTCAGGGACAATGGTTATCCCCAGCCCAGGCCACAATAAATCTCACCTTAAATTAAGTTAACATGTACTGCTACATTGCTTAATGAGCTGGGCCAGTAAACAGTGCAGTCTTACTCTCAGTGATTGATCGGCGACAGCGGTTTTACTGCCCTCAGACGGGCCACAAAAAGATAGCAGGGTTTCTTACAACAGATGCTTTCATCACTTCCACCCCGCTGACAAACGTGTCGACATTTTGTTTCTTCAACACTCATTAAAATAAAAAAGGAATAGTCCTCCAAAGGGCAAATTCGCAGGTTTTATGATTGTGTATGTTCCTGCGTGGTTGTGTTTATTTGTATTTGTGCTACCCTGTGAGCATATGAGAGTAAGGAGGCTGCAGAAGTACATTAGGGAAATTTACAGTCCAAAAGACATTAGATAATTCACGGCGTGGAACCATGCGATAAATAAAGGCTCAGGCGATGGTAAATAGGGGGCCGCAATGACTGTCAGACAAAGACCTTCTTTACCCTTCTCAGAGCAAGTGGGCACCAATAACCCCCCTGACAGCAACCTGTCTAAAATACAAGTGCCCTTCAGCCAACCTATGAGTAAAGCTCTCTAAAGTTGATATGGGCAGAATAATGAATGCATCAGCATGATACTCAGTATCAACCAAATTAAATCGGTTCTCTAGTCCTTTCACAAAATCACGTCCTTGTCCAATGTAGAAAAGTGGGCGTGGTAGGTTTAATAATGTGCGTGTTAAACATCAATTAAAACACCATGTTTTCAATTATCGAGCTTCTATTTACGTCGATTGACACCAGACATTTCCCTATGCAATCCATTCTATAGCGAGCGTATAACAGATTAGTGGCATGCATTTAAAAGCTCCCTCCACTTAAAATCCACACTCTGTGCCCTTGATGAACTAACAAAGTAAGAATTAACCTTGAAGGATGCTATGCAGTAAGCTTTAATTGTATGTGAAAGGCCTGTCTTGAGGGGAAATGAAGTGTACAGTATTGAGCAGCATTGACGTCTAAAAAACCCTATTTAATCGATTGGAAAAAGAACTTAGTTTAATGTCCTTGAAAGTACGGCAGGTAATCTATTGAGTTATTAATCTGTGAAGGGCCCAGGAATGCCATAGCAAATGGCTATTCCATTGGGAACTCCTGGTCCAGCACAGTACTCACACAACATCTCTCCCGCTAACCTCCTGCAGCAGGTTTCTCGTTTATTAATAGACACACCATTTCTCCTCTGACCTTAGATATTATAGATCTTGTTCCATCTAGCAAGAAAAAAAAATGAACGGTACTGAGATTTTGGTCCCAGTGGTATTAATTTGCTGTAAGTTCTTTTCTATCGACAAGGGGACATGACAGAGGGACGTGTCATACACGGGGAAGCGCCCACGACACTTTAATATGCTCTGGTGTGAAGGAGAAATAGCCAAAATAACACTTCTGAATATGAAAAAAAAGAGTTCCATCGCCTGAGGGCCTCTCTTCCTGTCAAGAAAATACAAGCCATAACACACGGAGCAGGGGTTCACACACAGTTCAAATAGTCCGGAATTTGACACGTCCCCTCTGATAGCACTCAAACCGGGGTGGCTCAGATGGTGATGGAACCCGTCCTGGCTTCTCCCCGGCCCTAGATAAGTGACAAATTCATTTTTAAAAGGGGGTGCAGGTGGCAGATGAGACCAGGCGATTGAGAGCAAGCCACAGAAACCCTCCTGGGCTGGCTGGCAAGGCCTCACTGGGGACGGCGATAGGCTCCATATGTGCTTAATCACTCATCTGGGATGAGGGTCTGATGCTAGTGTCGCTCGGTCCTGGCATCGCATACTAACAGTTAACGGCGTCCATGTGTGTCACGGCGCAGAGCAGAGGGGATGTATGTCAAAGGGATGACAAAAGAGAGACATTCATACGAACAGAGGAAGGAAGGAGGGAGGATGAAGTGGGGGGATAGGCAGCAGATTGTGCCACTTTGTCCCCAGGGGTCAGGCCTGTGTTTTCTGCAATCCTCTGCCCCCGCTCCCTGGAGCCTGCCGTCATCCATCCACAGTATGGCTCAATTATGGTGGGCTGCTCCTGCTGCTCTCCAGTGTCATGTGAACAGGAATTAGGAAGGTGTAATATCTGAGGAATCACACAGCCGGAAGCATTGACCTGATGGGTGACATTCCCGAGTCTCTTGCCTAGAACACATGTTCTGGACTAGTAGTCCAAGGAAGAAAAAGAAAAAAGGCAATGTTCCACCAAATTGTGTACACAATATCAATTCAGGGGGAAGTGCACAGTGTGAGATGAACGTCGAGTCCCTGCAGTGTGTCGCTCCCGATGCACCTATGTTTCCCCCAAACAATACAGAGGACAGTAGAAGATGAAGGCGCAGTTGTCAAAATGGATGCTTGAATAGCAATTGGAATGGCATTATATGAATAGCATTTGAAGGGGGACATGCTCCGTTCTGGAGAAAGAATGGGAGAGTAAATGTGACATTTGGAACACGGTCTCATCATAGCAGTGCAGCAGAGTGTCCATTCCCTCCCCGCGCTGTTCACGGCTGACATAAACATGCAGGCATACAGACCCATTCTCCTTTACCATGCAGAGGGGAGAATGGGGACAGCTCATTGTTGGGTGGCAACACTCGGTTCGAATAATACAAACGCAGTCAGTCTATTTGGTGCGGGAGCATCTGTTTCATTGTCAATATCACATCATCGCATAAAAATGTCAAATCTCAAAGTGCTACTTTCATCATACATCAGCGTGATAACTAGTTCATACTGTACCATTAGTATGAACTATATAGAATAACTGATTCTTGGCATTCCTCCTTGGATAGGGGCCTGTATCAAGTTAAATGCAAATCAAATGTTATCGCCTGGCACACTCTGGGTAGCAGTAGGATGTTGATGCCTTTGTATTTTGGTGCAGAAGCATAAGATACATGGACTTTGAGATAGAATAAAACAGGCCCTTGACATAGAACAGCACTCCTGAGTGAAAGGGACTTGTCAATCGCATCAGCGGACAACACAATAGCCACTCTTTGGTTCCATAATTATGGGTTTCATTACAAAACCGTGTACCTATCTCTTTCACACACACAGGCGCACACACACATACACGCTCACAAACACAAACACGTATACCGACGGCAGACACCAGCTGCAAAACAGGAAATATGGAAACACTCGTGCTTTTTTGTAATCTTCTTAAGGAAATTTGCACATCAAAACAAAACGTGGTAAATCCTCTGGCTAGGCTGTCGTTTGTGGCGAAACAACGAAAAAATACTATTTGGAGTTGGAGCACCACAAAGGCACAGCAGTCGAGAAAAATATTAAAGGAGATTTTAATCACAGATTGTACTGTGTGCCATACAGAGGGCTACACGCGACGCACTCAACTTTTTCCACTTAAAAGCCGAGTCCAATCTCCAAAGAGATATCTCTGTGTTTTAGGGGGCCGTTCACGATTGTAAGGAGTAAACCAATTGAACATGTTTTCCTGGGTCATAATGAGGAAGTGAAATCCACCTCTGTGAGAGCGCCATTATGTAAACCTGTGTGAGCTCTAAACGCCAATTACTCCTCCTCTCCATTGCTCTGACAGGAGCAGTGAGCTCTGAAGCCTGCCTTTTTCTGTTTTGGTGTATACACTTTGAACCCTTTTGGAATCTAGTCATGGCAAGTGTGCATGCATTTGTAGAGGGGTGTAAATGCTATGTACCCAGTAATGCTTATGGCTGTATGGATGCACTTTACAGCACGTTGTTATAACTGTTTTAACAACTGCTATCAATATTCACTCCACAAAGGTGTTTGAAAAATGAAAACGACTTGTACTTCAAAATACTAAAATACAATAAGCTTATTGTTCTCATACAGTAATATTGGTTTTCCTGCAGCCTCATGCTCGTTCAACCCCAGTCCTTTGCCACCTACAATAAAGGACCTTGCCATGATAATTCCTCATAAACTCGGCCCCGTCAACAGGATTGGACCCACTGGCATTGAGGTGCTCTACTCAATCTCCTCCACACTCTTTTATTCTGCAGTACATGGAGGCTTCAATGCGTGGGGGAGGCCATTGAGAGTTAATGAATAGGTGGAATGGGAAGTCTGAAGTAATACACAATTGAAGTCTTTCATGGGTTTTATGGATCTAGGGCTAATTAATGAAAAATGGAGGGTGCATTGTCTCCTATCAAATCCAATCCTTAATTCACCAGAGTCACAATCACCCTTGCGCTTCAGCCTAACTTTTTAATCACTCTACCTCCAGTGCACGAGGCCAGTCCCCTAGTCGATTATTGCAATTCAATTTAGCATATTAATTATAGTCGGTGCCGAAGGGTATGTACTTTCCCTACTCTACTAGAGGTGAACCTGGCCCTGTTTTTTTCCCCCCTTTTTCAACATGTTTGCTTATCGCTCGCCCTTTCCAAGGCTTTTTCTGAAATTGCATTGTTTCCACAGCATAGGGTTATCTCCACGGTATTCCTGTGCCCCTCCCCAGGCCCCTGGAGACCGTTGTAACTACTCAAAAGGGAAGCTTCCCCGTGGTAATCCTTCAATAAAGCCTCATAAAGTTCACTGTCCGCCCCTCCATGAGCAGTCAGGGGGCTACTGTCTAGGGAAGCCTCAGACGAACGGGGCTGGTCTCAGGGTAGCCTTGGACCTGCCTGAAGGACCACATTTCGTTGAGGCAGTCAGTGAGGGAGCCTTCTTAGAAGCTCAAGTCTTGACTGGACAGGTACAATGGGCTGAGAGAAAGGAGCCTCTGTGCTCCTACACAGGACAGCAGGTGTCTTTCAGGAGAAACAGAGCATGCTTAATTCTAATGGCTTTCATAGAGCTGAGGGGACTCATGAAGAAGCTAGGTTGAATGGCTTAACGTGTGTCCTTGAAGAGATTCATAGATCATACAATTCATTTTTTTTATATTAATAGGATCATAAAGCAGATGCACTGCATCTATGATCTGTATTTAGCTCTCTCCATCTGAACACAAGCTAGCTTGCTTTTAAATAAAATGTATATTACACAAATGCATCAAATATTTGAAATTTGAAACTAAATAGTAGTTCATATTTTTTGTTAGCCAGACATTTGATCTATTTTATTTTAGAAGACCATACACCTCATTGTTACTTGCAAGCCCGGAAGGAAGTGGAAGTTTTGTGCCTATCACCACAACACAGGGACCGTGCAATTTGAGGTGATGACAAAGAGAGAGACCCTGCTGTGGGTTCTCCTTGTACGGTGCAGAAGACTGCCCCCTCTCCCCCACTTCACCTTGCTCACCCTGGGCTTCTGGCACCCCTGACAGGCGCTGTCACAGCCCAACGCTGAAGCAGATGGGCCTGGCTTTTTATGTACTAATCAAGGCGGAATTTGCTCCCTCACAGACACGTCACCCCCCGACCTGTGCGTCTTGTCACATTCATTATTCATCCTCATCGAGGTGAACCACTGCCAAGGGTTGAGGAGGAGGAGGAGGAGCGAGAGGGGGGGGGGGGGAGAGGCCAGCGGGAGGGAGATGCGTGTGGCAGGCTAACGCGTGCCCATCGCTCCCAGCCACAGAACTACCCTGCCAGCTCAGCGCCTGTCATCCATTCCAAGCATCCCTCGTGCCCCTTGCTCCCCCATGGGGAGGCCTGTTCGGAACTTGGGGGCCAGACCTCTGTGCTCCAGTGGAGCCCCCACCTCCTTTCTAACCTCCCCCTGACCGAGACACCTGGAGGACACACCGACATCCGGCCCCTGGCACTCAGCTGCACCGTAGTGAGGTCGAGAGCAGAGCACCGCGGACCATAATCAGTGTAAAAAAATCTAACTTTTCAAATATTAACTATAGGCTATTTAGATATATCGGTAATGATGGAAATTGTCTTACAATATCCATTATGCAATAATCCAAGATTTCAAATTTGAAAAGCAATATTTAGAATGGATTTAGGTTGACGATGGATATGTCATTGGGGGTTTCAAGTGGGCACCATTCCTTCATGGGTGTGGCGCTGAAATGACCCCTTGACACCACTAGAAGGCTGAACTGTGCATTCTCGAACAGTGAGCTTTGACGTCTCAAAGCCATCCCGCTTTATATCCACTCTGCCATGTCCAAGGTCTAATATTTATATACTTTCAAGATGAGAGCTTATAGAAAAGGAAGCGCTCCTGATGGAGTTGGCGAACGAGGCAAAGTGTGGTGGTCCCAGCTGTGCCAGCGCAGCCTTGGGGCTCTTTGTCCCTCTTCCTTTCACTCGCCCGACACCAGCATGATTGTGCTGCCGCGATCGCTTGTTACTGGTGGACACGTGTTAGCCCCACCAACAGCGGCGTGTGTCAGCCATGAGCCCACTGATCTCTTCCTCGTGTGCCATATTGTGTTTACAAGGCCGGCACTAACACATTGCTAACACTCGCAAACACATTTTAACCCTACACCCCATCCATATTCATCGAGGAGACAGGGGGAGAGGCTCTCTCTCTCTCTCTCTCTCGCTCCCTTTTTAAAAGTAAACGCTCAACGTTGTTTTACCCTGCCATCATCGCCATGAAAGGAACAGAATGCGTTCGAGATGGATGCGAAGCCAAAGCGTTTTCAATTGCTTAATGCTAGCGTGTGTGTGTGTGATTAGGGCAGTGAGAGCAAGCGAAAAACATGCTGCAGTGTAGCACTTTCATAAGCTAATCATACATTATACTAGTGTTGGTGTGCTAATCTATTTAGATTCTCGCATCGTGGTCACTGGTATCATTAGGAAGCCATTCCCATTCAGCCTAAGAGTCCATTACTTGCTTGAGTAACGTTGGACTCCAAATTGACACGCTCAAATTGTATCCGGACTGATTTCTGAACAATAGCAAGTGCACAGAATTACATGCAAATGCATCATTAGACCTAAAAACACAGTGAGTGTCAGAGGCTACCGTTGACAGCGAAACTCACTAAGCTGCTCTCTCTAGCAACCCCTTCATTGAATTCCTCTCTAACTGCGTCTGGGTTATTCATGTGCTTATTAGTTGGCGTTGGGTGCCCTTTCTCCTTCGCCGCCTAATAGATGGAGAAAAAAAAGAGGCAGCCTACGCTCCACTGAGCAACCCGTGAAGTGACTTTCAGCTACCTTGCACAAGGTGGGCAAACCAGTGGGGAGCATGCCATTATGGCAATGTTGTGGTTCATTTGAGTGCCGTGCACTGTGCAGGAAAACATGATCTTTCCAAGTGGCCGGGGGATTCTGCGCAGCGGGGTCACCGGGGAGGAGTCGCCCTGTAAATTACGACTAATTACAGCGTCTATTGAGCTGGAAGCCAGCCTGGCCGGGCCCACCAGCCTCCGCGGAAAATACACTGGAGAGGTTTTTACTCTCCCACTTAAGGCCCAGCGTTCATATGTAGCTGACAGAGATGAACATATGGCATCCTCCATATGGTCTATATAGTGTGTAGATATATTTCAAAATCGCTGGGCCTGTGTATTGAGATAGGTAGGTGACTAGTGGTGCCCACACAATGCTGGAATTAAACAATAAATAACGTTAACCCTATAATTTCATTTTTTTTTGATTTCATCCTAATATCTTCATCCATAATGGAAACCTATAAGTTTGTATGTATAAAAACATTGCCTCGACGGTGTGTTGTCATATAGTCTGCTTTGTAGCACTGACTATGGGTAAGCTACAATAGCAAAGACAATCTGTATGTTGCAAACGTGATGCAATTCCCCTCACGGAGGTTCCTAAAGAGAAAACATTCCCTTGTTTTATTTTTTATTTTTGGTCTTTGACGATTTGAGTGAGAAGCAGAGAAAATAAATAACAGCAAGACCAAAAAAAACCAAAAAAAACGGTATCTTCGGCTCGTTTATTGTCTCAGACCAAAAAACATCTTATCTTTGATTGTGTGTTTTCAAGTGCACAACATAGGGGCCATGTGCCTTCCTCAAAAAATCCCATCCTGTACACCCAAACAAGAAAAGCCGTGGCCCAGAGGATGCTAGCATTCTGAATAGTGTTTACATGCAGCTCTCAGGAAAGCCCACAAGCAATCTGCACTCAGATACAAAGAGATGGAGGAAGCAGGTAGAAAGATAATAGGAGAGAAAAAGACAGAGACGGCCAGTATGTGAGGGAGAACGCGGCAAGAGTGCTTCAGAGATGCGATAGTCCAAAGAAAAGGAGAGCCGGAGTGAGCGAGTCCAGCAGATGATTGTCTAGTCTAGAGGGTTTGGCTGTGGTTTTCTTTCACATTAGGAATGTGTATGCTTTACGGCCGGAGGGACACCAAGCTATGCCTCTGCATGGGAACTGGTGAAATCAATGTCCTTTTCAGACCCCACCGTAGACCCACTCTTTCACCATTTCTCTCTCTCTCCTCCTCTAACCGTCTGGCGTGCGTGTTATCATTCACAGTCCTGTTACCATGGGCACTGAGCAACTCTCGCCAGTCCTCCGTCAGCGATCCTCTCCTCTATCTTTTTTTAAACGTAATTTCTCAATCATCCATTCAAATGAAACCATATGACTCTGTCTGTCTGTCTGTCTGTCTGTCTGTTGGTCTGTCTGTCGGTCTGTCTATATATGGTGTGGGGAGGACCACCTCTCCCCGCAGCCATCTCTGTCATTTAGCGAAGCGCACCACAACACCACCGTTGCTGTCTAACATCCAGTTGGACATCCCAGGCACACAGAGAAGACAGTGTGGCTGAGAGGAGAGGAGCTGGCAGCCAACCATCCAAGGCCAAGGTGGCAGACAGGGCACACGTCAACACCCGGGAGACAGCTAGGCTGCAGCAGCTTTGGGCTAAGCCTCTTAGCTCGGGCCCCGGCCATGCCACCACGTCGCCCAGGTACCGCCTCACCCACACACACACTGTCTGCCGCTGCCTCCCAGCACTGGGGCCCGTGGCGAACGGCAGGTCAACATGCCAAGGTGAGGCAGGCAGCAGTGCCAGCTTGTGTCACTCCAGCGTGGTAAGTGTTAGTTTGGGAGAAGGAGAGGGTAATTATCTAATTTCCTCTGGTGTCTGGAACAAAGCGAGGACACGGCGAAACAAGCTGCAGGTTTGTATTGTACCATTTTCCGTGCAAATTACCAGGCAGACTGTGTTAGCTCTAGACCCTGGCTTTGGAGTTGCCAAGGTTTCCATTTTGGATTTTAGAGAGTGCTTTTTGAAGTAGGTATCATGAATCTTCAAATAGCTCATGAATAAATCTGTATATGAATCACAGACGCAGCACAAGGAGAGAGGTATCCAGGGATGTGGACATTGTTATTGAGAAGCTCCTTCCGGAGGAATAAAGAACTTCTTTCTGCTGGCTGACATTGATGACTTGCTCCGTTGTTGTGTCACGACAGCCTTGTCAGACGCAGCTGCTATGCAAATGAGACCCACCTCAGGGTGCAGTCATGGTAATGCTATTGCAACACTAACACATTGTTCCGCTAGAGAAAAAAACAGCAAACACACACACACACACACACACACACACTTATGCCTGGTGGTCCAACAAAACCTGCAGTTGCTGTGTTTTTTTTTTTTGCATGTGCTAATATCTTTCTCTTTTTTTATTGCTGTGAAATTGATTTTAAGCAGCCTAATTAAAATAAATCCTAACATTGGAAAGGAGCAGCTGGTAATGGATACTAGCTAACGCTGACCAAAGATATAGCAAGTTTAGAAATGGCGATTTTCCACCCAAACAAAACACATTTAATATTTACTGGCTGCCGCTATCAGCCGAGCTCTTGACAAAGGGCTAAATGGTATCGCCACTGTGCTGACGGCACTCCAAATGTACTGGGGGAGCAGGAGAAAGAGAGAAGAATAGAGAGATATATAGTGTTGGATGCAGCAGCTATATGGCTGTGGAACGTGTGTGTGTGTATGTATGTGTGTATGCCCAAACAGCAGCAGTGGCCAGCGGGCTCAGACAAACACACAAGGCAGTCACAAAGGATCCGAAGAGGGAGGGACCCCCGTTCCCCATCGAAACCAGGGGAAGCTAAAAATGATCATTTCAATCGTTAAACAGAATTGACAGGTGGCCGCGGCCAGCCAAGTGCTGCCCAGGACCCGAAATCTCTGGCATTTGGGAGTCCTTGTCGGTAATTCTTCAAGACAAATAGCAGGGCTCCCTAGACACCACCCCCTGCAAGGCGCCAGACAGCCTGCACTAATTAGCAAGGGAGGTGTGAAGGACAAATCGTTACTTTATATCCCCATATTCATCCCCACACACACGTGCACGCATACCCAGACCAGCAGCAGCCGTTCTGGGGGCCTGTGTATGTGTATTCATCAGGTGACGGCAACAAAAGGCAGGAAGTGAGGGTGACCGCGGGATCAAAATGGAGGTCAAACGTGTGGGCCACAGTGGACGGCAAACAACAGGAAGGTGGAGGAGGAAGGAGAAGGCTAGCCAAGGAGGAAGAGGAGTGCCTGACTGACACGCTTAAGAAGAAAAACGCGGTAGGCGGGGCTGTGGCATTGAGTATTCCTGGGTGTAATTGTGGCTGGATGGGTCCTGATTGATGAGGGGAGTTGATAGGACCTCCAGAGCACCTTTGGGTAGAGCGCGTGGGCCGACGTGGCCAGGCAGGGCCCCCCTCCCCTCATGTGGGCTTCCTTCCGCAAGGGCCCCCAGCCCCAGCAGCATGATTCATGGAGCTGGAGCTCTCCCCTGACCCTGGCGAGCCCGCAGCACACACCATCAGGTAGAAGTCAAAACAGTCGCCGCCGCCACGATTAATGAGCCAAGGAGGCAGGACCAGAAAGCTCCCTCACCCCCCTAACTTCCTTCCCCTCTCGCTCTCTCTCTCTCTCTCTCCCTCAGCCCACCCCCCCCCTCTCTCTCTGTCTCTCTGCAAAGCTCGCCCCTTCATCCTAAAGCTGGGGCTGTCATCATCCTACCCACACTCTCATAAGGAAGAGATCCTATTACCAAACACAGCCCGGATCCACCACAAAGACCAGCTAAACAGCCAGGGTGTGGTGATCTAGCTGAAAGCGTTTGTGTTCGTACACAAACCGCCACAGGCATACCAGTGCTCGCCTCGAACCAATCAGATTTCGGGCTAAACGACGCCAGTAAAGTGGTGGGTCCCTGTTAAACTCGGTGCATCCTTAGCGCCATCACTCCGGGAGCATCGTGAATATTTAATGGTGGCTCAGTTTTGTGAGCAAGCTTTTAAAATCTGTGATATTTATTTCATGGGGAGTGAATGCGTTATAAGCTGAAAAGATCAAGCCCTGTTGCATCCTTTCCCTCTCAGAAAGAGGCACTTATGGCGAGCGTACTGCTTCTATAAACAGAATCCACCCTGGCTATCGAGGCTCACCAGTTGCCATGTCTTCAAAGTCTGTCGGGGAACGCAATGGGTGGCTACGGAAGATTAAAAGAAATCATAAAAGAAAGCGTTTTTTGTACTCGGAATAACGAGAAGACGCTCTGCGAAAAAGGAGAGACAGATGCATGTTTGACATGGTGATTGCCGAGGACACCGTTCGGGAACAACAAAAACCAAACGCACGCGCCAACTCCGACCTTGGTGTGAGGCGGGAGGCGCGTCTGGTGGCACTGCACATAATTCCTTGCCATCCGCCCACAACCCCCCCCCCCCCCCCCTGAAAAGTGCCCTTTCAGCATGTATTCATAAAGGTTCTCTAATGGCCTCCATAGGGAGCGGGGGAAACCTCCCAGCAGACGGAGGCATTTCACAGGGCCACAGGCAGAGAGTGGAGACGGGCTGGGAAAGAGACGAGAAGGTAAGAGAGAAACGGAGGGAGAGAGGGAGAGATAGAGAAAGAGAGACCGAGAGAGAGAGAGAGAGAGAGAGAGAGAGAGAGAGAAAGGGAGAGAGAGAGAGAGAGAGAGAAAGGGAGCGAGAGAGAGACAAAGAGAGAGAGACCGAGAGAGAGAGAGACCGCGAGAGGGAGAGAGAGAGAGACCGAGAGAGAGGGAGAAAGAGAGGTAGAGACAGAGAGAGAGAGAATGTCTTCATCATGAGCGGAATAGGAATGACGCCCCACTGGGGTCTATTAGCGAGTCTCTACATACAATGGCAGCCTCACCGAGAAGCAACTAGAAATCCCTCAGCCCCCTCGTGGTTAGGGGATTTGAGGTTGGTAATGAAAAGGCCTCCCCTCTCTGAACTCGGCACGTCTCCCAAACTCCTACTCCTGTGGTACTTTGACACTTGGGCTGAGCGGTAGGCGGCAACATGGAGGGAATGTCAACCGCTCTCTTGTAAGAGTTACCGGTAACTTTTGCCCAAAGTGGAAGTCTGGCTAAACTGCCACCCGACTACCCCCCCCCCCCCCCCCCGGGCACGGCAAGCACCGCAATTAGAGGATGGCAAACAGCGTCCGGCGTCGGACTGGCCATTACCCAGTGGTCAGTTCTCATTTAAAGCCTCCTTACCTTTAGTGGGTGACCACTGGGACTCGGAGGTAGCCCATTAAGGCTTCCTGTGACAGGACTCCTCCGCTGGACGTGACGCTCATTAAAAAGGATATTGGCAACGTGCCATTTCCATTTCCACTTATTAGCTTAATTGTCCGGCTATGTAGATGGGACAGATGACATTGAACGTGTCTGTGCTAAAGGATGTGTTAACAACCAGTCAGCTGCCAATGGATAAGAGGGGCCCCACCATTAGTTGGTAGATATGATTCATATGGTTATCCCTCAATTAGGCCTCAGACAAATTAAATGAGCTTGCACATAATTTAGAGGAGGAAAGGGTGGGTGGGTGGGGGGCTGGGTGTAGGGGGGTTCATATGTCAATGTCACGGAAGTCATCAATCACGCCACAGGGGGACCCGCCTCGCCTGAGCCTGGACCACGCACGCCTCATGGTGGCCTTGTTGTCACCTCCACAGGCTGAACCATTCTACCTGGACTGGAGCCTGACATCAGACCCGCTAGCTAAGCTCACTGTGGGCGGAGGGCATATGTTGCGCTTGTTCGGACTGTTGCAATGGTGTGTGAATCATCAGTGACAGGGGGCGCCACACGCTTGCGCTCGACGGGTGCGGCGTTGAGCACGTGGGCGAGAGGAGATTTGGTGAACGGTCGTGCGGTTGCGACTGCTGTCGGGCGCGGACGTCGCTGTTGCTGTTTGCTTACGCGTCATGAATCAGCGGTTGGACCCGGTGGAGCGGTGTGGTGACATGTGCCTGGTGGAAGGCATCCTCACAGGAGGCCGATGAGGACACAGTGGTTTCCTCTCCTCAGTGATGACCAGCACGCCTCACCTCCCCCTCCTCCCTCCCTCCCTCCCTCCCTCCCTCCCCCCTCCTCCGTCTGATGGGAACGTCAGATGCGTGGGTGACACAGCACCTCTCGTCCGCTCTCCACCTAATGAAGGAAAATGACACTTTCGGCTCGACATCTTAGGAGACGGATACGGCTTCAAGTGTACAGGAAATGAGAAACATCTCCGCTCGCACTAACTCTGGAGAAGAAAATAATTGTTTACACTGCCTTGTGCTTGTTTTGGATCGCATGCCATCTATTCCATGTGATAACTCATACACACTCAAAAGGCTGTTTCATTTGCTTTTTGTGACCGTGAATATATATGGTACCATCGCAAAAGATATTTATCGTTTTGTTGTCATTGTTTTAATTAATCATACCCCAGGTACATCCAGCGTGTTGACCAATCAATCACTGTGCATCAGTCAATCTGAGGCCAAACCGAGCACAGTTTGAGTCTGGGATTCCACATCACGTATGACTTGTTCATCCCATTGATTGGGATCATTAAACCCCCCTAGTCTAAGGTGTAGTAAAGCCTTCATGGTCCATTTATCACACACCAATCATCAGCTTCAAAACAGCCCCTGACATTGAAAAACATCACACAATCCATCACGAAAATTAACAATATCCATCGCAGATCTAAAACCAATGTAAGAATGATCAAAGGGCCAAAATCAGTTGATTCATCAGGGGGCCATTTCATTAAAGGTAGTGTGGCCCCATCAAAGAGGGCTATTAGCGGTGACTGACATCCTCTTGAAACTCTTGAAGGCTCGATTTCATTTTGTCGGAGGAAATCCACAGATAGATCCTACTACTCCTAGCCAGTCCTTTAATGTGTCTCTGTGAAGAACATCAAGGTGTTACATGGAGCGCTACCACACCATGGATCCACACACACACACACACACACACACACTCACACACACGCGCACACACACACACACACACACACACACACACACACATACATGCACACACGCACACAGTATCGATCTGCATGATTACGGGGGTCTTTCAGGATAGGTAATCTAAAGCCTTTTACCACTATATGAGGCTAAAGCGCTTGAATAAATCAAATTGAAACGTTCTTTTTAAACATTGTTTCTAAAAGACCATCAAAGAAAGCCGACAGAATGAATGATAACAAATGTTACAATAATGAATGCATTGTGAGTTTGAGAGCAATATTGATTAGCACTAAAAGGTACATGGCTTTGAACCTGATCAAAGCGTGCCATTAGACTGATACAAAGGGTATCACTGCATGATTAACAATTTGGTATTGTCATTCAGTGCTGGCCTTGTCAATCAAAATCTATTTTTCGGTAATATTTGGCATGCGACACTAAGGTAAAAAAAACACTCGCCCAACCGTATCAAAAAACAGACCCCAAAAGAAAGCCAAATGCACAAACCTCCATGTTTTGACATCGGACACAAAAGGCGCCCTTCTCTCCACGCTCTCTCGGCAGCAGACAAAAAGCTCCACAGAGCCGAGGAGGTGGGTAGGAATAGCCTGGCCTCTCCGCCGTGCTGCTCCAGGTGAACAGCTGGACTGTGGAACGTTCTGGCGACAGAAGAGAAGGAGGCACAGCTGGCTTTTAAGGGGAAGAGCTCCCCCAGAGCCTCTGGGAGGTCACAGCCTGCTAGGCCGTGAAGCGCTGCTCGGCAGGAGCCCTGTGTAAAGGCAGAAGGCATGTGCCACTGTGTGCAGATGTTCCCCCGTACTGCTGGCTGCACAGGCACACACACGCCAAACACAGGACCACACATAACACATACACACACACACACACACACACTCAGACACATGCGATAAACAGGAACACACATAACACTCACACACAAGCAAAAAAGACAGGACCACACATAAAACACACACAAACACTTAAACACACACAGACACACACATACACGCCAACACAGGACCACACAGAACACAAACACCCACACACATAAAAACAGTCCTAGACTGCAAAGCTGTACAGACAAGAATGCACATACACAGTGCAACTATGATTTCAAAAATGTACCCTCAAATGCAAACAGTAGAACAGAGACACACACACACACACACACACACACACACACACACACACACATACATAACATAAAAAGAAAGAAAAACGTACACACATTCCTGCCCGCTCCAATCTATACCAGACACTCAATTCTATACATGGCCCGGTGAAAATAACATACACCGGATTGATGAAAAAATGTATGGTGCACATAGCTAGTCCACCATACAGTATATCTATTGTATGTTTGATTCACTGAAAGAAGAGGGTAAAAAGTGTCTGACCTTCACGATGAACATTAAAATTTCACATGATGAATCTTTCCAGAGAGAGTTGAATAAAGCCCAAGAAGAAGTCACAATAATGAACACAAAAAAAGAAACGTCCTAGATAGTTTGAGAGAAATATCGATTTGTAAGAGAGGGGAGACATGTCATTCTGGAAACGAGCCTCCTTCTTTCAGTATGGCTAGTTATTGGTACCCATGTTGTGTCGTAAAACTCCCTGGAATACTACTGCCGATGTGTGTGTGCGTTTGCTTTGGCAGCAACAATCCAGACAAGCTATGAGTGGCAGGTCGTGTTGAGGGACCGCTCTCTGCTGGGGGGGGGGGGGGGGGGGGGGGGGGGGGGGGGGGGGGGGGGGGGGGGGGGCGGGGGGGGGGGGGGGGGCGGGGGGGGCGGGCGGGGGCGGGGGGGGGGGGGGGGGGGGGGGGGGGGGGGGGGGGGGGGGGG